>JBBYHL010043524.1:4265-40627 GCA_038381835.1 Adansonia madagascariensis
CTTCTGTTTTGTAAATTTTATATATGGAGATCTTTAGGATGAATTGGGGTGGATGATTAATCATTTTAAACTTGACAGGAAAAGATCAAATTATTTTTTTTCAATCTTATAAGCTTTCTCACATCTCAGTTGGATGATTGATTAATGATCTCGAATGTAAATTCAAGTATAAAAAAAAGGTGTAAATCTAAAAAGATTAAAACATTAACTCACAACTCGATGGACAACAAAACTTGGATAAAAAAATATAAAATTGAATCGGGTGATAAATTACTTCGAAAAAGGTAAGTTAATAAAAAATAAACGACTATTATATTTAAGTTTGAGAAAAAAGATGATAAGAGGGTGAAATTGATTTGCGCGAAGAGATATTTCGAACAAAGATTGAATAGAGACATAAATGCAAGCGCTAAATTTATAGCAGAAAAATATGAGTCATGAAAGTTACTGGTGAAGGGGCTGAACATACGCCTGAACTTTTATATAGATATATACATGGGGGCTTATTTAAATGCAATTGTTGATGTCTTGATGAGCACAAGAGGAGAGATTGTTTAATCCTTCAATTTCACTTTCATTTTACATTTTTGTTTAAAAATGATCGTAGAATTCCTTATTTAAGGAGGGCAATGTGGGGGCCCTAATTTGGTAGGATCGAGTCTAAATGCTGGACGGTGGCCGTGGGCACTACAGCAATAAGCCAGAAATCACCGTCCATGCAGGGAGGGCCATATTTTATTTTTAGAAACTGAAGGTAGCTTTGCAATTGCATGATTTTAGATTATTTGAATAAAAAAAATTGAATTGTCAGATATGCAGAACACCCTGAATATTGAATAAGCATCATCAGATTTATTATTATTATTATTATTATTATTATTATATTTGTTTTGTGTTGGTTATCAAATACACAAATGCGAGAGACTGTCATAAAGGAAAGGAACATCCAACTCTTTTCTTTTGATTGGGATCAAAAAGGAAAGGAGAGAATTGCTAAAGTGAAGTTCTGTTCCTTCACCACATATATATAATAATAGTACACTAACTAAATAACAATTAAACTCTTTATTTGGGATTTGAATTTAAAAGTGTTTATAAGTTTGATTGAGTTATAATTAAATTTTTTTACTTAAACACAAATCAATTAAAAAGTTTATATTATTATTTAAAATAATATTAAAATTTTATTTTATATTAATGTTTATAATTAAATTTAAATAAAAATATTTTTTAATATGTAAATAATAATTTAAATCAAATTGATATTAAAAATATTTATTTAAATTTAATTTAATTTAAATTAAATTTATCGGGTCACAGAGATTGCCGATCATATTTATTTGAATTTGACGGGGGAAAAAAAAATTACTAAAAGCTAGGCTCTACTTGCACGTAACGCCAAAAATCTCATCATAACCAGCGGAAAAGTTTTTAAGTGTGCGGGTAAAGTTATTAGGCATTTGGGATGGGTTTGGCTCTGGGCCTACGACCTTTAAGATTGGCCCATTTTTGCTGTATGAGTCAGTGATTGTTCGATCAGATACGATCGGTTGTTTAATGTTACAGTAGCTTAATGCGTCTCAGGTGCACCATTGGCTGCCGACCCAATTAGGCAATTATGTAGGTAGTGGACTTAAACGCTGGCTTAAGTTTAATCCCCCAAAAGAAAGGATGTTAGACATAATAATGGGGGTCTCACTTCGTTAAATACTTGGAAGAAATGTGGTACCATTAATTTAATCTTAAATGTCATATTTGATTATATTTTTACATTTTAAATTTTTTTCAAATAAATAATGGTTTAAGGCTTTCAAAATAAAAAATTTATTAAATGTTAAAAAACTATGTAAAAAATTATTAAAAATTATATAAAAATTTATACAAAATATATAAAAAATTATTCAAATTATATCAAAAGTTTTATGTCTAAGATTACCATAATTACACTAAAACTTCCCAGAATTGCATCAATGTTGCAAATATAATATCAAAAGTAATCAAATTATATAAAAATGTTATTAAAATCATATAAGCCTATCAAAATCATATGAAAAACTCTTAAAATCATATAAAAGTGATCAAAATCATATCTAAAATTACTAAAATTTATGTTAATATATTATATTAGATGTTATTTAATCATTGTTACTTATTACCAAAGGTTGAAAATAAGCAACATATCTGAAAAAAATAAAAAATAGTAAATATTTTATTAATTTAATAAAAATAACAATTAAACATAGAAATAATTAATTTAATAAATTATTAAAGAAGTTACAATTTACATTTTTAGAATTGATGTTTTTATACGTAGTATTGATATCGATAATTTGAACTATTCTTTGTTCTTTCTTGACTGACCGTTCTCTTATGTACAAGTAAAGTTCCTCTTGCATAGTTAATCTTCATGATATATTATCATCTATTATAATACACATCTAATCTAATCTTATTGATAACAAAAGCTTTGAACAATTCATATATGACAAGAACAGTTCATACTTTTTCTTGGTATCTTCAAGGATAAATTCATGGAAAGTTTGACAAAAACAGTTCAAAAGTACCTTTTATAGGATTTACATATATATATATATATATATATTTTAATTTGATTATTATATTTTACATATTATTCATATAAATCATACATATTAAATTTAAAATCCTATAGTAATAAATTAGTGAAAGTTAATATTAGTGCAAATTTCTTAAAAAAAAATGTTAATGGTTTTCTTTCCAATTTCTTAAACTTTCAGGTAGTCTAAAAGTATTAACAGGTTAATTTAAAAAACAACTTGTACATAAAAGTTGAACAAAGTCTGTTTATACTTATTAAATGATTAAGTTCAAATGCATGGCTTATTTTTATCTTAAATTACATAAAGAAGCCTAAGCTTTATTTTTTGATGAAATAGATTGGATCATGCTATAAATTAAAATAAGAAATTTATCCTGCTAAAAATAAAGAAGCTAATTGAGTTAATACTCTCGTTAATATATTATATTCTTGTTCTTATAATTGAAGGTATTTATAGCTTGAATTAAGTTTGTATCTCAATAAAATTACTCAGGCTTGACTTAATTAGGGTTAAAATTTTGTTGTTACTTAAAATATATTAAAATATAAATTTTATTTTATATTAATAATAGTGATTTAAGTTGAGTCAAATTATTTCGATTTATTAAAACAATCTAATTTAAATCGATTTACCGGATTAGATAAATAATTCAACTTTTTAACAAATCTACTTGGAATTAAGGGAAATGGGTTTGAATCTTTGCATAATGAGAGATAGTTATGAACATTTTCTCACCTGGAAAGCTCCCTAACACAAATGAAGTGTGTGCAAACAAGATTTCTCTCCAATTCTAACTTCAGTACAACTTGGCTGCAAAAAACTCCAACTGGAACTTACGAAAGAGTCTTAGGTTAGATTTCCATTTTTATTTCAATCAATGTTCCTGAAAAGAAGGAAGAATTGCATAGAATAATATCTTTTTTATTCATAAGGTTCTTATACTCTTTAGTTGAGTTTTTCTTTGTTGAATTCTCACCCACTAAAACGTCCAGCATATGTACGTATACGGTGCTTGAATCTCGTTACTTGTAACCAATATTTTTTACCTTCGGATTGCGATTTTTTTTTTTTTTAAATCATGCATATATGTTTTGTATCAAAAATTAAGTAAACATACGAGGGTAAAAAAGGTTCATTGAAAAAGAAACGACCATGCATGTCTCCTGGATTTGATTCTTTACCCAAAAGCTCAGTGAGTATAATATATTATATATGTTATTTCAATGTTATAGCTGTTTGGAAAGGATATCTCAGCTAAATTGTGCATAGCATAGTCATGGCAGATCGAGCTTTAATTTCCGTTGCTTTTGTGAATGAGTGGGATTTACTCTAAGGTGTCCAGCTAAAGGAAAAGGATGCAAGAACTTGTGAGTTACAACTGCTGCTTTGAAACCAGCATTCATCTCCCACACAGCATCCTAAAGTCCAATCTTTCAAGCTCCGCCCCTTTCTGATAATATAAAGGTAAGTAGCAGTCCCCCGGATGAAAAAAAAAAAAAAAGGAGTAGGTTACCTGCAGAGAGTGGGAATTTAGCGTCTTATCTATTGTTTTTTTAATATTATAAAAATGGTTGGTAAGCTAATGGTAGCCGATTGCTTATTTGATAGATGTGACCCTTTTGACATTTGGATTTCGACTAGTCTTTGCCTAAGACCCAAAGAGTGGAAAGTGCATCAGTGTTGATACGAATAAGTATTGGCCTTCCTAGAATAAGAGCAAAGCAAGGGCTAAGGACCGTCGTAGTCTTGTTCTCTTCTATGTTCATACGTTTCTGTCGAAAAATATTTTTTTTTTCCTATTGAATGTTGAACATGAATTTGTCTGCTGTCACTTTCGCTTTCTTGCTTGCCTCAGAGCTTTGACCTCTCTCAGGTTTCATGCATAAAGAAAGTCTCGAGCCCTTCTGTATTTCAGGTAATTTTTTGTGTGGAGGTTTTAGTGCGTTTTTACTCCGTTATTTAAGTTATTGCTTTTATGATGCATAATCAATTTTAGGGATGTTTCGAAATTCATTGAAAACAGCTGTTTTAATAAATTTTTTTTCCGATGTTTCAACATTGATTAATAGGGATAAATATGGGGGGGTGGGACATCCTAAATGCTTCCAAATCTGCAAGCTTTTCTTCTTTTTCTGATTTGAACTTCAACCTTGAAGTAAACCTTGAAGTACTTCTTTAATGAAGTTGATCCTTTCTTCTTGTTCTTCCCCTCTGGAAATTTACGTCAAGACTTCCCTGGTTTTATAGTGGCGATATATTCCATTGAAATTATTATTAGTATTATTATTTTCTGTTTATACTTCACCTTGAAATGATCAGAAGGTGTGTGTGTGTGTATATATATATATATATATATATATATATATATTCACACTGTGGTTTTTTTTTTTTCTGTTATATCAGGTTTTAGAGGAGAGTGAGGCTACCGGCTGAAATCAAGCTATCACTCCAGAGAATAATTTAGGGTTTTAAGAATAAATTTGTTGTTGTGGTGGTGGTTCAACATGGGAAGGGAATTTCATGAACATTATGATGATGTTGAATTTGAGAGTCATCATCATCCAGGTTGCATGGGGGGCATATTTAATGTTCTTGACTACCATCATCGTTATAATGTCAAGAATAT
This sequence comes from Adansonia madagascariensis, assembly GCA_038381835.1. Classification (NCBI taxonomy): domain Eukaryota; kingdom Viridiplantae; phylum Streptophyta; class Magnoliopsida; order Malvales; family Malvaceae; genus Adansonia; species Adansonia madagascariensis. Next base: position 9,471 of record JBBYHL010043524.1, read on the forward strand.
GTTCCTACACAGAAAGTACAACAGAGATAGAAGAAATACCAGATGTAAGCAAATATCAGCTTTGTCTCAATTTAGGAATGTTCAAACCGTTGGTTCCGTTAATAACCGACTCGAACTTCCATTTCATCTTAAGTAAATTAACAGATAAAATCAAATTCTTATCATCAAAATTACCTATATCGATACAAATTATAAAGTCAAAGATTTTTATAGGATTATTGTTGGACCCATTTAGAATTAAGATAACATGTTTCCCTGCATTATAGAATGTCTTGTTTTGATGCAAATAGGTGAATGATAAAACAGTGTTGGATGCTTTTGTTACTAAACTTCAAATAAGAAGTATTCTGATGCATCCACTGTCAAAAATTATAGACTTGAGGTATCTGTGTTCAATATTCATGTCTAATATATTTTCGATATGGATATAAAAATATCACTTTTCAAGAATCCTTCAAATACATGAAAAAATTTTTTAAAAAAATTGAATATATTTATGTTAGACACATATCTAAAATTTACACCCAAATCCAAGCAACATACATTTCAATTGCAAAAGTAATATGCATTTATATATAAGCAAGCAGAGTAGTTGATCCAAATAAATCTTATATTACCCATGTACTGTTGAACTTTTTTTTTAATTGTTTTCTACCTTGGGAAGCTCATTTGTGATTTCTCTATGATTAGTAGCATTTATTTCTTGATTTTAGGCTGTGCAAATCCACAAACTATTTCCATGGAACGTGAACCCATTGAAACCCAAGGATTATTACATGGTGAGGCTGACGAAATCCAAGTAAGTTGACATTAAAATTCTTGGTATTTCCATATATAGACTATAGCATATGATGATCGACAGCCAAATATGAAGTTCTAGTTGTTTAATCATGCGATGCAATTGCTTGTTTTGCATGCAACAGAATATCATTAGCAATTGACTTAAACTGATTTAACAGGTTCGACAGCAATCAAGAAAGACAGGCTCAACCAACAAAAGCTCTGGTAAAAAGAAGCCTAATGAAGAGAATAATAAACATTGGATTTTGGGCTTTTCTGCAAGGCCACAGTTGCAGCAAACTGGTTCAACCCATCATTTTGAACCTTCAGGTTTCGGTGTTGGTTGGATGACTCCGATTATTCTGGTCCGCAGGAGAGCTGGAACCTCTGAGACGAGCTCGATTTCCTCTCAGGCAGAGGCACAGAGGAAGCAAGTTACAAGGAGCAAAAAGCCTGAAATCCATGCAGAAAACAAGTTGGAGTTTAAGGAGAATTCTGGGAAGCATGCTATTTTTCAAAAGAAGTTGGATAAAAAAGGGGGAACCGGAACCTTAATAAACCAGAAGCCAGTATCTAAGAAGCTCAGCAAAGAAGTTTCATGCAGTTATGTTAAGGAAAACATTGACATTTTGGAGATATTGAAGGTGAACAAAGACCTATTCCTAGATATTCTTCAAGATCCGGAAGTTGGTATTTCACAGCATTTTCCAAGAAAGCAAGCTTCCAAGACAGCAAAATTAATAAAATCAGGGTCATTTCCAGTATCTGATTTGCCTCGCACTGGATATCTTAGGTCTAGTACACTTGAGCACAAGCAGAGGGAAGTTTGGTCCTTCAGAAAAGGCCAAAAATCACTTGCTGCTGGTTCTAAATCATCAAAGTCAAGGACTTTGAATAGTACTGATGATAGTTTCAGGAGCATCATAACAGAAGAGGCAGGCTCTTCATCCCAGGGATCTGATTCTCGGAAGTGGAATCATTTGGTTATGAATCGTCTCAAGAAATGTAAGCAGAGAATAAAGCAGGCACTCAAGGAAAGCAGAAAGAGTATTAACCACACATTTGTGGATGGACTTACCTTCCAAGTTTCTTCAAATAAGAAAGAGATGTTTGAATGCTTGGAGAAGACAGCTATGGAGAAGGATAGTTTAAGCAATTTCAATAGTTGTCTTCAGACAGATGCTTTTGATTCTGATCATGATATCAGCAATGGCGGACTCAACAGGATAAGAAGAACAAAGTCTATAAATGAATCACTTGATAGATATACTCAATTGTTTGAGCATAGCGTAAGCAAAGAGACTGCTTTGCATCACTCTAAGAGCTTGAAGTTGACCAATGAAGATGAAGTTCCATCAGGAGGGCATGCTCCGAAATTTTTCAGAAGGATATCATCTTTATCTGATCTCGAGTCCTTTTGCTCCCTTCTACACGTCGTGTCTCGCGATGCTTTTTCTTCAGAGATGCCAATGAAGAGTATCCTAAATTATTATGCAAACCTGGAAAGTGATGCACATAATGAAACAAAATCAATCAATTTTCCTGAAGATATCGATAAATTTGAACTACTAGAAGCAGTTATAGAGGCTGAATTGCAGGAGAAAATGAGAGAAGGAAATAACCACGAATCAACTGGTTTATTAGTGGATAGAAATGATGAACAAATTGCTAAACCATGTGACTTCGATGAAGATATAATTGAGCTGGCAATGGAGAAAATCAGCCCTCACCAAGAGCAGGAGACTGCTGTTTTTGCAGAAGGTAAGATATCTACTTTACTTTTACAATATGAAGTTGCACAATGGAGCTTGCATTTCTTGCTTAACAGAAAACATGAGTACTTCTCAAATATAGTTAAAATTCAACTATTTTCTTCAATGCATAATCAACAAACTCAATGATATGTGCAAATTACTTGTTCTGGTGTATGATCCAAGTTGTTTCAGCTAAACTTTTATCAGGTCTAGGGCTGATTCGTTCGAACCTTCATGCAGGTGAAGACAGGCACACAGTAAGCCACGAAAGTGTTGAATATGAAACCATGGGAATCAGCAGTCGCATCCTGTTCATTGAATCAGATAAAAAGGCTGATCCTTGCTACAGTTATGTTAGAGATATCCTTGAGCTATCAGGTTTCATACAAAATGAGCACCTCCAAACATGGTACTCGCCACATCAACCATTGAACCCTTCATTGTTCAAGGAATTGGAGACATTTTTGCACCCTGAACAGGATTGCTTCATCGGGAAAGTTGGAATCAACAGTGATCACCAGCTCGTTGTCGATCTAGTTAATGAGGCACTTCTTGAGATCAGTGAAAAATCATCTATATATTTCCCGAAGCTCTTCTCGTTTAACTGTCGCAGTAGCCTAATGCTCAAGGGAAACAATGTTCTTCGAGAGGTGTGGACTAAAGTTAACAGGAACATGGCCTCCCAACCGGAACATGACCAGTCATTGGATGATATTGTAGCTCGAGATCTGGAGAAAGACACATGGATGAACCTGCAAGCCGAAGCAGAATTTATGGCACTTGAGCTAGAAGATTTAGTTTTCAACGAGCTTTTGGATGAAGTTCTTCGTTAGTTGATTTTTCCTACACTGTTTTTTTTTCCCTGTTATACATGAATCTTTATCATTCATAAAATGTGAGTTCTTGACGAAATCCATGTTCATGAGTAAACAAGATTGCATAATTTTAGGATATATATGGTGCCCTTGAATTGTTCAGCCTTGTTCACAAAATTTTCTTATTATATTTTCATAATTATTCTTCAATGTCAATCAACGTTCTTTGAGTTCACTTGGACGAATGCATCTTACGATGTATTAGGTGCCCTATTCTGTCCTTTTTTGCATTTATAATTGTATTAAATCTTTAAGGTCTAAGAGATATGCAAAAAGTAATTTAAGCCAAACAGATGTCTACTTAGCTTGAAACTCATCCTAAATTCATATAAAAACTACAATAATTTAACTTGGTATAACTCGAAATTTCTATTTATTCAAAATTATAAGGACCCTAATCCAAAATGTTTAGAACTTAACTTTGATCTAAACAAAATTGTTACTATATGTCGACAGAATTGATTTACAAAATAATTACTTCAAGGCCAAATGATCTTAGTAACTAACCTGAAACCGAGCCCAAATCAACTCAAATAAGCCGCACAAGAAAAGCTAGGTGGGCAATTGTCTTTCAGTCTTAGAAAATGGGCCTAGCTTAGAGCCCAATACTTACCAAGCTACAAAATCCCACTCTTAAGCGAGAAACGCAGAGCCGAAGCGTGGAAATACTGGGACTGCTACGTCACCGTAGGCTCTCTCAAGCAGTACATCCAACACTCGATATCACTGACTCATCTTCCAAGTTTCTTCGTTCCCGAACAGCTGATAACCTTCAGCCTCAAGGACAAACTTCAGATTCTAAACAAGAAGGACCCAAGTGCTTATCTTTGAGAATTGAGAGACTCCCTAAAGGAGAAACAGTTGGGTCAGCATTTAAAAGCTGGATGGCTGATGGGTTCCCTGTCAATAGAGGTGATATTTTTTCACGCCATTAATCGTTTGAGGAAACTTAAATTCAATAAACGAGCTCTTGAGGTAATTTTCTTTCTCAGAAATTGATGCGGGTAAAATCAAGGTAAAGATAAAGATTTGGCTAAGGTGGTAGGAGTTACAGGGTAGCTGATAGATGAAGAACAGCCACCGAGCTCTGCCTTCCAATGGATGAAGTTGAGAGATACAGAGAGTTAGAGAGAATTGGGAAAAATTCAAGTATTGTATTAGCATGAAGATTCAATAACAGATACATCCTGTATATAAGAGATAATTCTTGAGCTAACTAACTCTTAACAAATTCTTTAACTGACAATTGACATTTACAACAGATTCTAACGGCTATTTAAATTTTTCCTCGTAACAGAAATTCGTCTAAAATTTTGAGTTTTTTTTTTTAATTTTCTCTTTAGTTTCTGTTTGATTGCTAAGAATAACTGACAAAAGAAAGAAAATTTTGTTGCAAAACAATGAACAGACTCAAACCCAAACATGTCAAAGGTTATAATAAGCTCAATTCCTTGGAAAATTTTCTATTTTTTCCTTTAAGAAATCCCAAAGCTGAAGAACTTAATTTACAGTGTTGAGTAGTTATTTTGTCTGAGTGCTAATGTGAACAATATCAATGGAAGAAAAAAAACAAAAAATGGAAAAAGAATTGCATTTTCATTGGTTGAGCACTTGATGATACATTCACAATCATATGTATGCATAGAAATCTGTAATCTTCAGCACCAAGATAGGAATTTGTGTGACCTTTTTGAAATTATCTGCCTTCGTACTCGTGAATTTTGATTACTCTGAAAATTTACTTCGATTAGGATATGGAATGGGTAATTAGAGAGACCCCATACAGGCCGAAATAATTGGACTAGCCGCCGAGGAGACGGCCCGACCTTGATTAGCTCACTCTTTTCTTAGCCAGTCTTTGCTTTCCTGTGAACATTCTCTTTCTAGAGAGAACTGGTGTGCACCAGGGCTGGAGCAATTCATGGAAAGCATCCTTACCTGATTAAATAACGGAGAGTCTCATCTCCTGGGCCTGAACCTTTGATGTAGTATCCTTTGCTCTTTCACGCATTGATCTTTATTTGGGTTTCAATTAATTCTTTCTCAGCCTTTCACTCAGTAACAACAGAACTTAAAGTCTTGTTCGTCTCTTTCATTGACCAGGAAAGGATTATCAGTGACTACTGGAATTTACAACTAAACTCCATGGCATATCACGAGCTGAAAAACTGCTCAGTTGTGTACCTCAGGAGTTTCAGAATTAGTTGCCCTACAATAATCCTGTGATTGCATGCTTGGATGAAGGCCTGATAAGGCTTTCACTTGAGTACATTAAGAAAGTGAGGAAACTGAGTCATCCTATCTCAGACTTGGTTTTCAATCGTTTGATAATCCTCCATTCATCTCCAGGACGCAGGAAAGACCATCCCGAAAATTCTAAATCAAATGAAGGTGGATAAGGTGGCGTGACATGTCTCCACCTATAATGTTGTCATGAAAACAGAGGCAAATGAACGCAATATTGAAGGGTTGCTAAACGTTTTTGATCGTATGAAGCGAGTAGAAGCTGACCCGAACGAGGTATCGTACTGCATACTAGCTACCTCGCATGCAGTGGCTCGGCTATACACTTCAGCCGAAGCTTGTTTTGAGGCTGGGGAGAAGACTATAACAGGGAATAACTGGTCGACATTAGATGTCCTAATTATATTGTATGGGTATTTGGGGAAGGCGAAGGAACTAGAGAGAACTTGGGGCATTGTGCAAGAGTTCCCCCATGTTCGGCCTAAAAGTTATATTCCGGCAATTGAAGCATATGGTAGGATAGGACATTGAAGCTGAAGAGCTTTGGTTACTAATGAAATCAATATAGGGTTGAAATCAACTGAGTAGTTCAATTCAATTATATCTGTATACTGCAAACATGGACTTCTCTCAGCAAAACAACTGGGTTCTTCTTAGAGATGAAGATGAACGGCTGCAAGCCGAATTCCATCACATTTCGACAAGTTGCTGTGGGTGCTCAAAAGCAGGACTGGTGGTGGAAGGCTTGAAGACTCTAGACATGGATATGAATTTGACGATAAGCAACAAGGTCAGGTACTTAACACCATGGCTTGAGACCACCATTTTTGATGATTGAGTTTTTGCTGAAAAAATGGGTGACGTAAAGAATGCTGAAAAGTTATTTGGAGAGCTTAAAAAAGCCAACTATACCAGGTATACCTTTGCGTACAATAATTTGATGAAGGCTTAGGTGAAGGACAAAACCTATGATCCGAAGCTTTTGAAAAGGATGATACTTGGAGGCGCTAGGCCAGATGCTGAAGCCTATAGCCTACTGAAACTTGTTGAACAGTTTCAAAGTGAAGCGTTAATCGAAGTGACTTTCGATATAAATTTTTTATTAAATTTAATTATAAAATATATAAATATTAATATAAAAATATTTTTTTTAATATTTAAATTTTTTAAATAATAATTTGAACTAACAATTAGATAAAATTTAATCTTGACTTAAAAATTCAAAATAATTTTGAGTTATGACGAACTTTGTCTGTATAAACACTTTTGTACCTTGTCTTTTTGCTTTGTTAATTGTATTTATTAAAAAATGTTTTGTATATTGGGGCAAATTATTATATGATTGTGGAAAAGAAATTGATGTTGAATGTATATTCTGGAAAATTTGCTTTCATATTTAAAATTTTAATTAAAAAATAGTATTAATATAACTTAGGTATTTTTATATTTAAAAAATTACTCACACACCCAAAAAGATTACTCATTTCTTCTTACAAAGTTATCCCTATTTAATTTTTTTTTTTCACATCAAAACTTTTCATTAATTACTAATTCAATTTTTATTTTTTAATTATTTACCTAATTAATTACTAATTCTATTCGGCTCAGGATTCATTGGTGCTTATCAACTAAACAGAAGCCCAATCACCAAAGCCCCGTTAAGGGCTTCAGCGGCGCCGTTCCAGTGTTCCGAATCCTAAGGTTTCTCTGTTATATAAAGAACGAAACTAACGCCCTTTCTGTGAAGTATAAACCCTAAGAAAAACCCTCAAAAGAATTTACATCGGAAAAGACTGGATCCAACATGGACAAGAACATGTTAGCAGGGCTCGAGGGTCTCCCCGAAGAAGATAAGAACCGAATGTCCGCCATGATCGACCATCTTCAGCTTCGTGACAGGTGTTTCACGCTCTCGTTTCCTGTAAATTTCCCATTTTTCCCTTTCAAATTCGCTTATTGGCTTTCTTATTCAATTCCTGAATCCAAAACCTGATGCAAATGAGGTTTCTGAATTTGTTAAAAAATGTCGTTATAGGAAATGGGTTCAACTTATTTGGGGTATATAATTTTTGGTTTTTTTTTTTTTTCTAATTATTATGTTTGGTTTGTTTATGGTTAGCTTCTCAGATTGTAGAGAGTGCAGGGTCCCAATTTCACTTCTGGGTTTGCTGCTCTGAGTATGATGAGAAGCTAAAGAGATGTTCTCCTTTAAAACCAGTGCAGCATCTTTCTGTTGCCTCTGGACGTTTTGGGAACTACATTTTAATAATATGAAGCCCTTTTTAATAAAGCTTTAGCTAGTACTTTGCCAGAACTTTGTTGTATTTGCTTTCATAGAATGGAGTGAGTATGGTGGTTGACACACATCTTCACATGGATTATAGCTACCCCCAAAATTGGTCTTTCATGTTTCTAGTTAGAACGGGCTTTTCATCTTTCCTTTGTGTCAACTTGGCTTGCTGTTCGGTGGTCGCTGAATCTTTAGATTCTTAAATCATTATTAGGTTTTTCTTGCATAAAGATGAAGTGATCCAATTTTATTTCAATTGCTTTTCCTGGAAGTGCTTATAAATCCGCTCCGGATTTGTTTTGTTTCTGTAGTTTATGGTAATGCCTGCCTGGGGTTGGGGAACAAATGATGGTATGACTTTGTTATCTGTATAGACTTATTATTGGCATGATTACCTGGGGGCAAATGCCTTTTTTACACCATTAGGGAAGAAATAAATAGGGGGTGGGGCTGTGGCTGGCCTGGGGGGCGATGTTGCTCCAACTCTTGATGTTGCTGGATATGGAATGGAGAAATGATCCTCCAAAGACCTTTCAAATATGTGAAAATCTTGGAAAAAAATTAAGCATGCCCGTGTCTGATACATACCAATGACCAATAGTTACACTCGAGTCTGATGGATCTGAGATGGCTTATGCAAGGTCCATATTTCCATGTACTATCTTCTCTTGGTTCGAAAGGCTTTGCTGCCAATCCCACGTAGCAACCAAAAGTGACCTGTCTCCGGTTAATTGTTTGGTGCTTTTGAATCTAGCTGTTACCTCACTACTATGGAGGTGACTCTATTGATTTAATTATTTATTTTTTAAATTTGATGTCCAGTCTGAGAATGTATAATTCACTTGTGGAGAGATGCTTCAATGACTGTGTGGACAACTTCACTCGCAAGACTCTGCAGAAGCAAGAGGAGACATGTGTCATGCGATGTGCTGAGAAGTTCTTGAAGCACTCGATGCGTGTAGGCCTGAGGTTTGCGGAGCTTAACTCGCAGGCTGCAACACAAGATTAAAGGTAATAAACAAGCCTGAGTGGGGCTCAAAATGTTTTTGCGTATCATATAGAACTCTCTTTTTGGATAAATAGGGTTCTTTCCTTCCTCCGATGAAACCCAATATGTTGCTGGGGTTGACAATTGTTGCTTACCATAGAATTTGTTATTGTTGATTTCCTCATATGAAATTGAATGCAATTGAATAGATATTTGTTAGGCAAGATGGTTTCATTCACCTTGGTAGTTAATAAACTAATATTGAAATCAATTTATTTTCTGGTAGTACTTTTTCTTCTCAAGACATGATCCTATGCAAAATGGTATTGCCATATTGTGGGAATGCTTATAATTGTCAACAATTTTGTTTGTAATTGGTTTCAGTTGATTCTCTTTGGTACATAAGAAGCAGAGAAACATGCAGACAAAAAGCCCAATGCTTAGTTTGAGATTCATCCCAATGACTTTGAATAATAGAATTTGATCTAAAATAATAAATAGTTGCTTCCTGAGTTACCGGTAGCCATTGTGTAATGTTCATATCTTTTCAGGAAATTATGTTTGAATTCTAATTTATGCTTCAAACCCCAAATATCTCACTAACTGCCTCAAAACTCTCTGCAATTGCTCCACAAAGATCGAGAATCATCAGAGTACTTATGACTTCTCTTCTCTTTCCTACTTCTTTTCCTTTGACGACAATGATCATCATCCTGATTCAAAGATTTATCCTTCTTCCTCGTACCTTCATTCTCATCATCCGAATCTTCACTTGATCTCTCCCTACCAGTCCTTTTCTTCGACCTCCTTCTCTTTTTTCTCTCACCGTAATCAGAATCTGACCCATCATCCTCATCACTGTTCTTCTTTGATGGCTTCCTCCCTTTATTATTAACTTTTTTCCCAGACCTTTCAGCGATGATCCTCTCAATCTCCGAATCAACATCGGAGTCTGAACTCTCTCTACCTCTTTCTTCCCATTCACTTCCCCTCCTTTCAACTTATCCTATCCATTCAAGACGGCTGCCTGAATTGCTTCGGAGTTTTTCTCATTGCTCTCCTTCAGACTCACGAAATTCTTACACTGAAAAGTAAGGTGCCCAACACGCCCACCCTTTTTACCAAGCACCACGGGCCTAATCAGCATTCGGACCCGTGATCCAGGCAAGTGCTAAAAGCCAAAGCCGGCGTATGCCTTTTCACCTTCGGTTTCAGCAGTCGCACTCATCTGATTCGACAAATTTTTCGAATCATCTTTATTGGGAGCGTAAGGGTCGCATCAATTTGCACTTTGGCAAATACCGTGGGTTTGAAGGGCGGCACTACTGTGAACCCGGTTGTTCGCAGGCATTCGAACCCTACCAGCGGTGGCCAGCATCTTGTAGAGATTGACGAACGACGAGCTAAGTTTTTTTTTTTTTTTGGGGGGGGGGGGTGGTGTGGGAATTGAAGTTCGATTTGCTTCAAAAATCTAAGAACAAACAGCAGAAAACGATTAAAGATAGGGATTTTACATTAAAATAACACTAGACATGAATACAAGGTATCTAAGCAAATTATGAAGGGAATTGGGGATTCACCTGAGTTTCGAATTGAAATTGGGGAAAGAGAGGATTTTGAATTGGAGATTTTAAATTTTGGGTTTTTAAAATTTATTTCTCTATGTGGTTTTTGATCTTTATTTATAATTTCTCATTTATTTATTTATGCCACTAAAAACAAGATCGGTGGAGTAATCGATTATCTCTTTACTGAAACGACGTCGATTCGATGCATGGAACTTGAACTCTCTTGGGCCTTGGGTAGACATTAAACTGAAAATGGAATTACCATTTGGGTCAAGCGCAATTTTACCTTTAAATATTATTCTTTTGGTATTCGGTTGGGTCCAACGGACCTTCTGGTACACAGAATTAGATTTTAATTAGATAATTTTTTTAGTTTAATAAATTTAGGTCAGACCCGTTATTTATTAAAATAATATTTTTATTTAAATTTATATATTTATATATTTTAAATAATATTTACACCATTACATTGCAGGTATCAAATTTAAAATTAATTTTAAATTTTAAATTTTTTGGTCACGACATAACTCAATGGATCATATACGACACTAATTTCCTTTTATTAAGTTTTAATTAAAAATTTTTGTTCTTAAAAAAAAAAATTATATGAACAATTATTTTAACCTCTCAATTATTTTAACCCAGAAGCCGAACCATGATGCTCCAAGCTCCTCAAACTCTAACTCTCATTCCAAAAATGGTGAAGAACCCACCTCTCAAAGCTCTCTCACTCTTCAATTCTTCAATTCCCCAAGGTCTTCAACACACCCCTGAATCCATAGCCTTTACTCTAGACGTTCTTCTTTCTTCCAACTTGCTCTTACATTCTCAGTCCCTTCTCCTCCAGGTTATCTCTGGTAGAATCTCCTCTCATTTCTTTACTCCTTCGTCTCTATTCCAACATTTAACTCAACCCAGTTTGAACCCCAACTCGATGAATCAAATCCTTCTATATGAATTAATTATCAACGCCCATGTTCAATCTCACTTACCTGATCAAGCCATTTATTATTTCAATCAAACGCTAGACAGAAACCTTGTGGTTGGAACCAATACTTTCAATAATATATTGAGTTTTCTCATAAAATTTGGGTCTTTCGAGAAAGCTTGGATCCTTTTTAAAGTGTCCAAGGGGAAGGTTAAGTTGGATGTTTATAGTTTTGGGATACTCATCAAAGGCTGTTGTGAGGCAGGTGATTTAAGCAAAAGTTTTGAGCTTTTAGGACAGCTAGAGGGGTTAGGTCTGTCTCCCAATGTTGTTATATATACTACTTTAATAGATGGGTGCTGTAAAAATGGTGACTTGGAGCAGGGAAAAATGTTCTTTTGCAAAATGGAGGAACTTGGGTTGGTTCCTAATGAGTATACATACACAGTTCTAATCAATGGATTGTTTAGAAAGGGATTTAAAAAGGATGGGTTAGACCTATATGAGAAGATGCAGCTCAAAGGGGTGATTCCTAATTTATATACCTACAATTCTGTGATGAAAGTATACTGCAATGAGGGAAAAGTAGGTAAAGCTTTCGAGATGTTTGATGAAATGCGTGAAAGGGGAGTAGCATGTAATGCTGTTACGTACAATATATTGATCCGAGGGTTATGTAGGGAGGAAAGGTTTTGGGAGGCTGAGAAATTGATGGATCAAATGAAGAGGGCTGGTATAAATCCAAATTTGATTACATATAACTCGCTAGTAGATGGCTTTTGCAATGTTGGAAAGTTGGAGAAGGCTATGTATTTATTTAATCAATTGAAAACTAAGGGTCAATCTCCATCTTTGGTGACTTATAACATTCTTATTTCGGGGTTCTCTAGAGCTAGAGACTCGGCAACAGTTTCTGCTTTGGTAAAGGAAATGGAGGAGAGAGGCGTAAGGCCTTCTAAAGTAACATATACAATTGTAATTGATGCATTCATTAGATCAGAAAACACAGAGAAAGCATTTGAGTTATATTTGTCTATGCAGAAGGTCGGTTTGGTTCCGGATGTTCACACCTATGGTGTCTTAATTCATGGGTTATGCATAAAGGGCAATATGAAGGATGCACGGAAATTGTTTAAATCAATGGATGAAATGCAGTTGAAGCCAAATGATGTGATATACAACACGATGATTCAGGGGTATTGCAAAGAGGGTAGCTCTTATAGAGCCCTGATGCTGCTTCAAGAGATGGGGGAGAAGGGGCTGGTTCCTAATGTAGCTAGCTACAGCTCTACTATTGGACTTCTTTGCAAGGGTGGGAAGTGGCAAGAGGCTGAGGCTTTAGTGAATCAGATGATAGAGTCAGGTTTTAAACCTACAATCTCTATATATAATCTAATATCAAAAACCAAACACGATGCATAGTTGAAGATTTCTAGGACTGTCTTACGAATATGAGGCTATTTGGAAGGAGTATAAATTGAGGATACAATGAAATAAAATGAGGATGGCTGATGGCTTGAATTGATAACCCGAAGCTTTCATTCTGTGGAGGAAGATATTAGCGACTCCTGGATGTAGATATTTAGAAGGAAAAGGAAACGCAGGAGATCGTAAATAAAGTGAGGTTTGTCGAATTGAATTAATTAAATGATAGCTCAATGCTACCATTTATGGAGGAGAGCTGAGATATCCAAGCAGTTTTTTTTTTTCAACAAAGGAGATGTATTGGAGATGAGCTTATTGATGCTAGAATTCAAATCTTAGATTTGCTGGATATCTCCTATTAAAAGTAGTGGTACGAAGCAAGTGAGATAAGCTCTATGTTTGCAGTTCGAGGTATTTGCTTCATTTATTTGGAAGCTCCAATACTTTCCCCATTAATTTCATTCGCTTCATTTTTGTTGAAATGATCCTCTAGATTGATTGGCTGATGACATATAGCCCCTTACTTCCCATATTGCAAATACGAGGCTAACAACAAATTTGAAGTCTGGTTGAATGATGCAAATGAAAGTAATAGAACCCGTAGTTGAACTGTTGAATTATAATTTCCAATTTCATTATGGAATCTAATTCTCTCTCTCTTTCTCTCTCTCTTTAATTATTTCTACTGCTGCCTTAACAGTTAACAGGTTCAATACTTATTGCTGTTCTTTAGCAGTTTATCACACTATTTGTGGGTACTCCATAAAATTTTCAATTGCTAATCTTCTCTTTAGTCGTACTTTTTTCTTTCAAATTACATGAATTTAGAGTTTGGCCAGTTTACTTATTGTCATCTTTATTAAAAAAAAAATTGAAAAAATAAAAATAAGGAAGGATTGACTACAGAATCAACAATGTCTAAGTTGTATAATTATCGTTCCAATTAATACTGCTATTGCTATGTAGATATAAGAAAATACGAATTTAAATCACGATTTTGAAATTCTTAATTTACCTATTTACTTATCTCGTCTGAAAAGCATAGCACGTACTGAAGTTTAACCTATAATCTTCTGTCTAGAATACATTCAAACTATTTCTATTTAAACCCAACTATTCAATTTGAGAGAAGACATAAAATCTTAAACTAATTTAAACCCAATTATTAAAATATTTATATTTAATTACAGTAAAAGTATATAAATTTATACCGTGTGGTGTTAGTAAATCATGTAACTTTGAGTTCAATTTCAAAGTATCATTCTTATCTCAATATCACTAGATACCAAAAAATGGTCTAAAATGTATATAATATTAATAAGTTAAATGATGCCATAAAATTATTTATATCCTTTTTTAAAAATGTTTAAGACGGTGGCATCGTCAAAATATAAACTCGTTAAGACTGAAAAAAAAAAAAAAGAATGAAAATGGCATTTTAGTAATTACAACAAAGGTGCTCCACTCACAGATTCGCACTATAAAAATCGAAAACCTGGCGACTGCCCACGGTTATTTCGAGTCTTCCAGTCTTTAATAACAGCGAGCGTTTTCAGCTTTGGGTTTCTTGTTTCTCACCGAATTCTCGTTTTCATCGGAAAAAAAAAAAACCTCAAAATTTCATGGCTCGCAAATTCTTCGTCGGCGGTAACTGGAAATGTGTATGTTTCTTTCTTTCTTCACTTTTATCCTTTTTTTTCCCTTTCGAAAATTGAATTTCTTTTTTAATCAAAATTTGATCTAATGTTTTTGGATCTCATACTCTCATGTCTATGTTGTGTATTAATATTCGATATTGAAAACATCGTAACATCTCATTTTATTTCGTACGAAAGCTTTGCTGATCGGTGATTTAAGTAGCTTCCTTAAGTTTTGAGATCTGATTCATTGTTCCGTTTTGATTATTACATGTTTGTAAATAAATTACTATACTGAAAAAAAAAAAAAAAAAAAACTAATGATGTTGTTGCAGAATGGGACAACCGAGGAGGTTAAGAAGATTGTTACCACATTGAATGAAGCTGAAGTTCCTTCTGAGGATGTTGTCGGTTAGTTGGTTTTTTTTTTGGATAACTGCTGAATCTTTAAATTTACTTTGAAGGTTAAGTAAGTTTAGATTTATGTTGTCGGCAGAGGTTGTTGTGAGCCCTCCATTTGTGTTTCTTACCCTTGTGAAAAGTCTGTTGCGGTCTGATTTTCATGTCGCTGCTCAAAACTGTTGGTTTCGCAAAGGTGGTGCTTTCACTGGAGAAGTTAGGTATGTATTTTATCTTTTATCATCTGATTTTTTTTTTCACAGCTCTCGATATAGATCATTTTTACTGCAGGCTTTATGTATGTTCCATTGTTGTTAGGTAGGCTTTCTAGATTTTGGCATTGTCTGCGTGTTGACGATTAACTTGCTGTTCTTCTCTTTGAGCAGTGCGGAGATGCTTGTTAATTTAGGCATTCCTTGGGTTATTCTTGGTCACTCTGAGAGAAGGGCTCTCTTGAATGAGTCCAATGAGGTAAGTGATAGGCGAGTAGGTTCCTCTTATTTCATAATCTACTTTTGAATTCAAAGGCTTATTTGTTGTCTTCCGGATGAATCAGATTTTTCTTATTGTTCTTACTGTTACTTCATACCTCTTTGTCTATTCTGAATGCTTTTCTCTGCAGTTCGTCGGAGATAAAGTAGCATATGCACTTTCTCAAGGCTTGAAAGTGATTGCTTGCATTGGAGAGACTCTTGAACAGCGAGAATCGGGCTCTACCATGGCTGTCGTTGCTGAGCAAACTAAAGCAATTGCTGGTACTTGCTTTTAAAACATAAAACCCAAAGCAATTATTTGCTTTTCAGATATATTTTACCATAGATCTAATGGTTACCCTGGTTAAAGTTTATGATTGTGGTCTTTATAGGTATTTACATAACCATGATGCATTGGACTTTTTCATTTTCTTCTTTTCTGATATATCTTTTTTCACTGTCATTGCTCTTTTGCAGATAAAATAACAAATTGGGATAATGTTGTTTTGGCTTATGAACCTGTTTGGGCCATTGGTACTGGAAAGGTTGCAACCCCTGCTCAGGCTCAGGAAGTAAGTTTCGAGGTTTATGTATATATCATTTGAAAGGAGCTTTCACGTTTGCTTGTTTTATTAGTTTGGTCCTCTCGTAAATGCGGAGTGCTATTATATTACTGTTTTAGGACAGTCTATCCTTGTGAATTTCAGTATCATGTATCAAGCTTTTATCCGTGTCTACCATTGCTTTTTAATTTGTTTCTAGAGAAATCGTATCCTCTTTTATTTTACATGCAAATGTTTAATTGTATGTTCCAGGTTCATTGCGAATTGAGAAAATGGCTTAGCGAAAATGTTGGTGCCGAAGTTGCTGCATCAACTAGAATTATATATGGAGGTATTTTCCTCATTGCCTAAACTATTGAGCTTATTCAAGTGTTTTTAAGGAAATTTAGTATAACCTATGTTAGCATGTAAATGTGATACAACTTTTGTTTGTTAGTGGCTGCTCCAAAAATCTAGAATCTAGATGCATCCATCTGAACTTCTAAATAATATTTAACTATTCATATTGGATTCTTCTATTTCAGGTCGCCATTCTAAAAAGTTAAAAACTTTGCTTCGCTTTCCATAAACTTTCAATCCTTGGGTTGAACTTTTACTAAACTCAGCCCGTAAACCTGATTGAATCTGATTTGCATCCGTTGCAAATTAAATGTAGGTTCCGTAAATGGAGCAAACTGCAAGGAATTGGCTGCACAGCCAGATGTGGATGGCTTTTTGGTTGGTGGAGCTTCTTTGAAGGTTAGAAATTTTCTTTCTTCCTTTCCTTGTGCCCGCTTTTGGTTCATTTATTTGATGCCCTTTTCTTCAGCTTGTGCACTGCGATCCTTAACTTTGACATTTTGTTTTTCCTTTTCCTCCATTAGCCTGAGTTCATTGATATCATCAAGTCCGCGACTGTGAAAAAGAATTGAAGTCCACAGCCAGGAATCATAGCTTAAAAACAGAAACAACCTTATCTGAAACTTTAATAATTTTGTAGTTGCGGTCTTTACTTAGAACCTGATATCAAAATTTTCAGTGTGTAATAAGCAACCAAATTTTTAACTTTGTTTTTTTTGGGTTTTGAGGCATAGATCCTCTCATGTTGGACTTTCAATGGATGCCGTTACCAGTTCACGTGTTTTTACTCAATTTATTCATGGTATTCTGAATTTCTGATCTTATTTTGGGATGTAGTCAATTTATCATTAAAGTTGCTTATCGTAATCTAGTCGAAGCTTAAATACTGGAAACTTTAAGAGTATGGGCCTCGAGTGAAACCATCATGGATTCATGATTAAATTGTTAGCCCATGCAATCACCAGATACACACTTGGGTAACCCCATGTCTTCGACTAGCACAGTTGACTGTTTGCTTGGGCTAATAACATAAGAGGTGATAATATATTACCTTCATCGGCTTTATCTTTCCACTTCTAATAGCACATTATTTGATTAGGGTGTAAACCAGTCAAATTACTTGTTATTACTTGTTATTTGGATTCAACACAATAAATATTTTGAGTTTGAATATTTTAATATTTGATTCAAGAGACTAATTGATTCTAGCAAAAATATTTGTATAGTATTTTGGGTATTATGGATATTAGGAAATCAAATCAAATTGTCTTTTGTAATCAATATATTCCAGCCTTATAATAATATCGATTTGAATCGATTTGGTTTATATTATAAGGTAAAGACTTTTAAGTTCTTAATAATATTTTTTATTTATTTATCTGCATAGAACCATTTGGTTGGTAAGTGAATACAAGGTTGATTTGATTTCTTTAGGCACTTGGCTAATAAATGGAAAAGTGGTATCTATAGGAGATGGATTTTCAAATTTAATTCTTATTATTTATAATTTTTTAATTTTCTATAAATTTTGATATTCTTTGTAAAAGGAAGATAATTTGCCTCTTTTCTTTGGGTTTTTTTTTTTTTTGGTCTTTTAAAAGTTAAAAGTTCCTTGTGTGTGTTATTCATTTTCATTATTTTATGGGTTCCTTTTGACTTTCTAACCCATTGAAATAGTTAAAACATTAGAGCAAAGAAAATAATGTTATCATCCTTCAATAAAAGTAATGTCATTTCTTGCATCATTCTGTTTGACTTTAAGGAAATCCCTACTCCCTTTGCACACTCAAAGCATAATAAAAAACCCAAAATAAAAGATAAAGATTCTCTTTATTTAATGCAAGTAGTACCCTTTTATCAACTGCTTTAAAAATTCCTCTGATTTTGACATAAAAATGTTACTGTTTCATTTTGGTAATCAAGTGAGTTCATCTAATCACCGATTAAGTCAGTGATTTAGTCTTCGTTTAGCTATAAAGTAAACCTAAGATTATCCCATTACTTAATTTATATAATTTAAACTTCTATTTAACTACTCTCTTTGGACTGATCCCATTTAACAATATATATATGTAAGTTTTAAGAATTTAAGTTGTAGCTAACCCTTTTTCATTGCAAATAGTTGGTGGGGATTTTTTTTATCTGACTTATAGATTAATTAAAAGTAGATTTGTCAATAAAGGTTAGCCTTTTTGAATTTAATTCTTCCAACCCTTTTTCTTTGACAATAAATTTTTAATTTTAATGAGAAATTCAATTCTTAACAATTTTAAATATTAAAAAATAGAAAAATAAGTGATTATTTTATTTAATTAGAGGGAAACAAAAGTAAATAAAACCTAATAAATATATAAAATATTTATATAGTTTATTTTTAGGCTCTTATAAAAAAATTTTATTTTTATTCAAATATTTTTATTTATTTTATAATATAAAATTAAATTTATGCGAAAAAAAATACAATTACTCGATTTTAAGCCTTTGCAAATGCCCAAAAGGCAACCCAAGTCTCTTCTACTTTTGCATTTTTTTCAATAATGTGATACTGAAAGTACTGTCTTAGCGTCACTAATGCGTCGTGGAGACGTACGGAACGCCAAACTTTAATGCCTCGTCAAGGCGTCAATCTCGTTTGTTTGATTGGCGACAAAAATATTGTCGTCACCCATTCGACTATTGTCTCACTCACATCCCACATTGTTTTATTCCAAGAACTTAAACTAATACCTTTCATTTATAAAACTTAATTAATACTTAATCCCCTTCAATTATTTTAAAACTAAACAGTGTTTAAGATGGGTTTTTATTAAGGTTTTTAATGATAAGTGTTATTAGGATACTCTTTTAAGATTAATTAATATATTATCAATAATGATAATATTATATTAAATATAATAATTAAAAATTTTAATCGTTATTTTAATGTATCTAATTAAAAATATTGTTATATAAAATACTTTTAAAAAAATCTTTAAATCACTTCTTAACAAATATTTTTTTATTAATATATTGTTCCTTTATAGTCTATAAAGAATAATTACAATTGTTTTTTGGGCATAAGAATAATTACAATTATGATTAAGGAATAAGAAGTTATTAACGATTTAAAATGAAGTTTTCATTAGAACACTCCCTCGAAGATTTTATCAGAAAAAAAATCAATTTTAATTTTAAAATGAACGAAGATAAATTAATGAAATGATAGAGAATATGTATTAAAAAAAAAAGAATTAATTAAAGTGAACACCAACTAAATAATTTTTTTTTCATAAATGGTATTTATACCAAACATACACATTAAAAGAATTAATTTTTTCCTTATGTAATTGCTTAATATTCCCATTTCATGCTAATATTTGAATTCAAAATTATTTTATAGTAAAGTATTAAATTTTAATTTTAATTATTTTTTTATATATATTGAGGTCATAATATTAGCATGTTAAGTTAATATTAAAAATCTTAAGATGTAGATTATTAAAGAACTAAAAGAAATGGGACGATAAAATTCCATTTAGATATCCTTGAGTCAATTTTAAGCAATTGTATATAAATAATTATCCTAAAATATATATTTAAAAAGAAAAGAAGAAAAAAAAGCTTTTAATTGTCAATTCCTAAACCCAAGTTTCTGGAAGCTGTCCACGGAACGGAGTAAAGCCTTGGCTCACGGCTCAGCAGCTTAAGAGTAAAGCCTCTTCGAAGCCGAGCCTGGTTTAGCGTGGGGACCAGCACATGTGGACCGCTGCTTGAAAAGGTCCCACATAGGATCTAGAGGTCAAAATATTCTGATTAATTTGAGAGGCAGAGCTACCATGTTTCGCGAAAATCGATTTTTGAAAAAAAAAAAAAAAAAAAAAAACTTTTGTTTGAGTCCGTTAGAAAGAGGGGTCAAATGATTGTAGTTGACGAAAAAGTCTTAAAATCGGACGGGTATGATTCGGTTCGATTGTGTTAACGCAAGCATTACGAAAGATCTTACGTCATTTGGGACGAAAATAAAAAAAAAATAATTTATTTGTCAAGTCTCAAGTGCCCAAAATATTAAAATTTGAGAAATTTTATGATAAACTTTTTTCTTTTTTTTCTTACGAATAAAGTACTAATAATATAAATAATAATTAATTAAATGTGGGTAGTGCTTTTAACAGTAACTTTGCTAAGATGACGGGGTCAAATTACTGGATGAGGAAGGCATACCATGTAAAGGTAAAGTTTGAATTTGTAGAAAAATTCTTAGAAAAGTTTTAAGTTTGAATTTTTTTTTTTAATAAATTTTTTATTATTTTAATATTTTGATGTGTTTGATACATGAAGTCCTATAAAGGAGGGGAGGGTTGTTTGGAATAAGTTAGCTTACGAGGAAAGGGAATGATGAAGCAAATGAAAGGATGAGCATTTAGAATGCGACCTCGTCATGCCATATGAAGTCTCAAACCACATGATCTTATTGAACTAAGTCATGAATTTTTTTTTTTTTGATAATTAAGAACAAAAAAAGATTATTATTAAATTTTTATTACGTAAGTATATATCGTAACAAGTAATATAATAATAAAAAGAGTATCGTTCTCACGAGAAATCGTACTAAATCTACTAAGTATTAAAATTAACACAATTTAATCTTATTCAAACAAATAATTAAAGGATTACAAATTAAAATTAAAGTTAATTAACTAAATTAAATTTAACTAGATAGCAAAGAAATTTAAATGAATTTTACTTAATCAATGATAAAAACCTAGAATTACAATTTCCTTCAACACTTTATTTGAATTTGTTTTATCCTCTTAACTTGATTAATGATATTGACTTGTTAACCTAGAGTTTAAATTTATTTGTAAGTATCTTCCAATAGTTTTATAAAAATATCTCTTTTAACCGATTTACTATATTCTCATGCAAATTTAATTAAAAAAAACTTATTAAGTTTAGACTCTAATTAAGTTACATATAACATGCTCGTATATTCTTACCTAGTATGCAAATCAATTCATCCTAGTAAATGAATATGAAAATACAGGTCTAAACACAAAATTTCATTTTTCAAGTTCATTAATATTACCAAATCAATCTAATTGGCAACCCAATCCACTAGAAACATTAAGAACAAGATTGAACAAACAATTCAATTATCATTAAATCAAGAAAAAATAAAATAATCCAAACTACATGTTGAGTTCCATTCTAATCTTAGAAAAATATACTTTAACTCATGTTGATTAAATAAAACACAAAACAATAAAGTTTTACCATCATAAATATTACAATAAAGATAAAAAGATTTAAAGAAAAGAGCAAACTGAGAGTTGTTAAGTCTCAATCTTCAACTTTTTCAATTCTTCTCTTCTTGCAAAATCTTGACAACTTTTCTTCTTTGTTAAGAATTAATAGCTCTAAAGTATGATGGATCTAAAACCTAACTTAAGAATCTTTTTTACAGGTAAAACCCTGAAGTGGAGAGACTTGATATGCAAGTAACTTGAGCATGTATTTTTGAAAATTTCAAACTTGGAATCACTTTGCTTGATTGAGTCAACTTTTCTTTTTCATTTAATTGTTATATTTTTTGAAACTCTTTTGAGTTTTAACTTACAAAAATATGAAAAATATTTAAATAACTAAGTAATAAAAATATAAACAAAGTAAATAAGACTAAATTAAATATGACTAAAAAATAAAACTTAAATAAAATATTATTAAATTAAAAACTACTAAATATAAATGAAAATTAAATAAAAATCTCTAAGACCTAACTAATTTAATATGCATAATGAGGGTAAATAACTATTTTATAGAATTATCAGAGATGTTCAAAATCAAATCCGAATTTACATGTCAACTTTTATGTATTCTTAACCATTAAGCCAAGAGACTCTTGGCTATTAGGTCATGAATTTGGTGAACCTAACTAATGAATCTAACGAGTTTAATAACTTTGGGTTTAATTAATTTTTACTAAAATAGATTTAAAAATTTTGAAAATTTTGTCTGTAATTTGAATGATATGAAATTTTAGTAATTATCTAACAAGTAAGATTAAATCTTTAATTGCATCAGTCCAAATAAATTATATTCTTTTATTTTAATTAAATAATAATTAATTTTAAATTATAAAAAATTAGTATATTTTTATTTAAAATAGTTTCTTTTGCACATTAATGTGTGTCATATGATAAAAATATATATTTAAATAGTACATCATAAAAAAACCCACAAAATCTAATTTTTTTGCATAAGTCTAATACTGTTATCAATTGTTCTTAAACCTACTTTTTTTTTAAAATAAAAATATATGATTGAATTCATCAAAATTAAGGTACAATGATCCAAACCACAAGATTGGAATGTATAAGACCAAAATCAGATTTTGACATTACACACAAAAAAAAGGCTTAAAAATATTTAAAAATCTCTACAACTTTCAAAGCAAAAAATAATGTTGACTTTATCCAATTAAAATAATCCAAAGAAGATACAGGGAATTTTGACATAATTTGTTTAAGGGAAGAGCACCACTTATGCAACAAAAATCTCATCTTTTTTTTTAATAGGTGGTTTGGAATCTAACAAGAACCATCCAAAGTTTTATCATCAGTGACTGATTTCTTCCAATCCTACCATTTGAAAATCACAACACCAAAATGACGTTAAGGTTTTTGTCTCAATCTATTGTCCGTTTTCAAAAGTAGGAACATTCAAATACAAGGGGGCAAAACCAAATCTTTCATATTTTTGTCGCCTGAAAAAAAAAAAAAAAAGAAAGTGTCCAAAAGCTATGAACTTTCCAGGCAAGTGAAGCTGTTAAGTCGCTACGTTGTAAGTACAAGAGGAAATGATGGAAGATGATTTGATCAGCTTAAAGGTTTCCATGGAGGTTCCAGGAATTAACCGATGCCATGGAGTACAAAAGAGTACCCTTAACCGCCATGGCCATGGGGACCATTTTTCACTGCTTTGATCCTTCCATCAGGGCCAGGGCGCGGTATCAAAGCTAAAAAATGTAAGGTCTTCTGCTTGCCAAATGCCAAGAGGCCCTCCAAGTACTATTATTATTATCCATTAAAAAGTTTTTCTTTACTAAGAAAACAAAGTTTCAATTTTTATGTACTTAGACACTGTTAGTCCTAAGTTGAAAGCGACATGGATAGAAGGAGCCAGCCGTGTAAGAAAGCTTTTAGAGAGAAGCTAAGCCACCCACCATCACTGTAAAAAGAATCCAATGGCTCAGAAAATAATGGCAATGCTGTGCAGCAAGACTTATCTTCTCTGACTTGAATCTGTACAATTACAGAGATAGAGAGAGAGAAGTATAAAACACTATGCTTTAAAGGCGGGACCAGCCCGCCATTAATGCATTTCTTCGCACCTTCCTCTAAACCCCCCTTCCTCTTTCCTTTTGCAGCCATCATCCCTATTCGCTTATTACTTGCCAGTTGCCACTGAGAACTTTGCAAGAAGAATTTATACTTTTGCCATAAACTGGTAAAGTCCTCTTTCAAAACTTTATTTTTCCTCTTTTAGGTCCTTCCTTCCTGCTTGGTCTGCTCAAATTCTGTGTTGGGTTGGGTTGGGTTGGTTTACCAAGAAAAAGACGGGATTTTTTAATTTTTTTTCTGGGATGGTTTAGCTTATTGGATATTCTTTTGTAGTACTTAATATCTCCTTTTTCATTTTCTTCGAGGTGCTTCCTTTTCTGTTTTGAGTTTTAAATCTGATAATTTGATGTCGTAATGAAAAGTGATGGTTTTGGGAAGATTTGTTTGACAGAAAAGGGCAAAGTTTGGTTTTTTTTTTAAAACGTAGATCTGCTTCTTTTGAATTGTTGAATTCTGATTTGTAATAAACCAAAAGGTTCATTTTTGTATGTGTCTTACGATCTACAGAAGGAGAGTTGAAGAGGGGTGGCTTGACTTGATGGGGATTTGCTTAAGTGCCAGAATTAAAGCTGAGAGCCCCAGTAACACAGGTAGCTGAATTTTCTAAAACAACCATTTTGTTTTCTTTATATTGAGCATCATACTAATATATAGTTTCTATGGACTTCAGATTTGCTTAATTAAGTACTTGGTTTTTTCCTTTTCCCTTTTTGGTTGTCTTTCCTTTTCTTTATCGTTTCCCTTTTTGGGTTCTTTTCCAGGTTTGATCTTTCAAGCTGCAATTTAGAAAATTTGGGTTTTACGGTAGAATTTTTTCCCCTTAATAGGTGTAGTTATTGAGGACTGTATCGTCATTAGTATCTTGCCAATGTCTATCAATTTGCGTGATATTGGCTTGTCAATATTTCCATACTTGCTTTTGGATTTCTTTCTGGTCGGTTGCTTAGGGTGAGAATGAAAGCTGAATTTTCCCTCTATTTTTGGCACTGTTTCCTCAATCAACAACCAAAGATGTTATGTGACTTTGTCTTTCTAATCATTGGGCTGGTTGGCATAAGGCAATATTGGTTGTTTAACATTTTTGTTTGAGGTAAAATATTATAAGATTGAGTTTGACAGGACACTGGAAATTCTACTTCTAAAATGGATTATCTCAATTAACTAATGAATGTGGTACATCTTCGAACAGGGCTCAGTTCAAAGTATGTTAGTGGCGATGAGAAAGATATGAGCATTAAAAGCAGCAAAGTTTCATCATTTTCAGCGCCTCTGACACCTAGGAGTGAGGGTGAGATTTTACAGTCCCCCAATTTGAAAAGTTTCAGTTTTGCCAATCTCAAAATGGCCACAAGGAATTTTCGTCCAGATAGTGTGCTAGGAGAGGGTGGTTTTGGCTCTGTGTTTAAGGGGTGGATTGATGAAAATTCCTTTACCGCTACCAAGCCTGGAACTGGCATAGTTATTGCCGTGAAAAGGCTTAACCAGGAAGGATTCCAAGGTCACAAGGAGTGGTTGGTGAGTCCATGTTCACCTCATCGTTCTTCTTATATGTGGAGCATCCGAGTGTTTTGCATTTCTTAATATCATTTATTAGGGCGGAAGGGATTCTAAGCTTAAAGTTTAAGATATGGTTGTGTTGACGGCCTATGTATTCTGGGATTCAATTTGCTTGTCTATGATATTTATCTGGGAAGCTTATTGGTTTATTTTGATCATTTTGGCTTTACGGTTAATAGTTTTAAAATGATGTTTTGGGATCAAAGTGCAGAGATTTACTTGTTCTTTCTCGATCTTATAGGCGGAAGTGAATTATTTGGGACAGCTTTCTCATCCTCATCTTGTGAAATTGATTGGATATTGCTTGGAGGATGAACACCGACTATTGGTTTATGAATTCATGCCCCGTGGCAGCTTGGACAATCATTTATTCAGGAGTAAGTTCTTTGTGCCTATCTCTTGGTGTCATTGAACATAATTTTGTTTAAATGCTTTTTTTTGGGTAATTGTAAGTTGTAACGCTTGAATTACATGCACCAGGAGGTTCTTATTTCCAGCCTCTGTCTTGGAGCCTTCGCTTGAAAGTTGCTCTTGGTGCTGCAAAGGGTCTTGCCTTTCTTCACAGTGCTGAAACAAAAGTCATATATCGAGACTTCAAGACTTCCAACATCTTGCTCGATTCGGTATGTGACATGTTAAGCCAGCATTCTTTTCACTCTCCTTATATGGTTTCATTTGACAACTTCCGAAAAACTCTCTTTCATCAGCATCTCTCTCAACCATTTTGTTCTGATGTAATTGCAGGACTACAATGCGAAGCTTTCTGATTTTGGGTTGGCCAAAGATGGGCCAACAGGTGATAAGAGTTATGTTTCTACGAGGGTCATGGGGACTTATGGATATGCTGCTCCAGAATATCTAGCCACAGGTACTTAATTAACCTAATTTTTAAGTGCTTGATTGTACTTTACCTAAATCACTTTTTGTCAGCTTCAGTAGACCTTTCGAGTCGGGACTTTTCGGTGCTTCTGTTATTTATTGATTAGTTATTTCTTATATAGATGGCCAACTGAGTGGATGTAATTTTCCACTCTTGTAATCATTCCACTTTTTCTCCGACTGCAGGCCATCTGTCTGCGAGGAGTGATGTCTATAGTTTCGGAGTTGTGCTGCTGGAGATGTTATCTGGCCGCAGAGCAACTGACAAGAATCGACCATCTGGAGAACATAATCTGGTGGAATGGGCCAAACCTTACCTGGCCAACAAACGTAAAATATTCCGTGTCCTAGACGGTCGCCTTGAAGGCCAGTATTCAATGGAAGGAGCCTGTAAGGCTGCTACCCTTGCGTTGCGATGCCTGTCCACCGATGCCAAGTTCAGACCACGCATGAACGAGGTTGTCATGGCATTGGAGCAGCTCCTGGATTCTAATGAATCTGGAAGTAATCAGAGCAATGCTAGCGGCACACCCCGGATACGCAGGCGAAGTGCAGATGATGCTCATGGTAGAAGGACTACTACTGCATACCCTCGGCCATCTGCTTCGCCTCTTTATGCTTGAGAGCGGAATCAAGGCCCAGAACAAAAGCAGCTTACCTCTGAAGTATACTCGGGTGGTATTGCGGGAACTCAGGCATCGATGTTTCTATGCCTTGTGACTGTACAGTTCTTATATTAGCTAATGTACTCAAAAACAATCTTCTTGACACAATTGCAAGTTCAAACGCGTAACAAGGGGAATGTATGCAATGCCGTACTTATTTTAGGGATTACAAAGTGTTTGCAACACTCGAGAGCCAACTTTGAAAAGGGTGTAATTGCTTTTCTATGACCACAATTAAGTCTTTGTTTTTCCGGTCAGGCTTGGCGAATTATAATCATAATATTTTATTTTAATTTTTTTTCAGACTGATTTGCCTGATCTTGCTTCTCATGCGCCGGTTATTGAGGTGTAGGTTTTGGCTTGCGAGAATGATCAGAGAGGATTTGAACAGTAGAGGTTGCATGTTTAAGACCTGACAAATTTGTTTATTCATATATTTATGTAAATTTTAACGTATTATTAATTTTTTGTATTATATAAGTCGTTTATATAGATTTTGATGGAAGAGTGGAACATAGTGCATTCGTAATGGTTTTGACTTCCGAGTTTTGTTTCACTTTAAAGTTAGACTTTTCTTGGGCTTCAATTTCTTCCCAATATAAAAGTCCACCATAAATGTCAGCGCCACTAAAGTTGATGGCTTACTTAAAAGAATCCACGTTCTGGACCCAGCATAAATCAAAGCAGAGAGAAGGGGCTAAGCTAACACAAGAAGATGTGAAGGCGTGGAGGAGATTCAATAAGGAAGAATCTACTTCATTCACCAGGTGTTTTTGTCTATCTGCATCGTGATATTATATTCAAATCAAAGTCCTGGAACAATCAAAGGATAAACCTAAGACGGCCCTATTAGCCGCTGGTTTTGAAAACCCAGACAAGAATGGAGTGTAGTAAAGTGTATTCAGTCGAAAGAATTGGCATTCAATTTGGCTTGTAAGTTAGTCGTTTTAGGCAATTTGTTGGACTTACATAGACAAATCAGTTCAAGCAAAATGCAGGTCAAAGTTCATGTACATAATCAGCTTCTAAGACACCTACCTGTGCTCTGACAATTAATCTGTTAAAGCATATGCTATATGCTATATATATAAAGAATTTTCGCCGACCATTTCAAAAATTCTGTTGCTTAGAAGGTATCTGATTCGACTAATTATTCACAAAGATGATGCAGAAAGCAGTGCATTTTCCCGTTTCCAATTCCAAAGCACCCCATCAAAATGAATCAACCATCTCAAGTATCCTTGGGAGGAAAGTGGCAATGGAGTTAGAAACCAATTAAAATAGATGGCAGTCAATAGAACATATCCAAGATTTATTATTTTTTTTTTTTAAAAACAAACTTATGCTTGACAATGTGAAGTAAAGAGAAGCTGGCATGAACCATGGATGCAGCTGTCGTTGCAGAGTATATTTACTACTTTTGAGCAAAAATGAATTGAAAAGATAATAAATTATCTTCTCCAAATATTGGAGAACTAAAAGAACTATCACTGTATTCATGCTATGTACTTGATTAAGGAAATGTATTCATTGACCGGCATATCTAGTTATTTATCTGGTCACTGCTGAAAGCTTGTCACCAAGTTTTCACCAACTCAGGTGTCCAATTCCTCCAATCTAACTTCCCAACTGATCTGTTTCTTAAGTTAATTATCTCTTTGATTCGATCTCAGGCTCTAGTTCACTTTCTTAACGTCATTAATTTCATTGACTGATTGAGAGACACCTTCATCTTGAGATTAGGTCTCACTAATAATGTTGCCTAGCATCTTGGCATCTTGACCACTTGGCTCATTTTAGGGCGGGATTTCGGCTTTTTCATTAGGCATCTGTTTGCTAGGGAAGCTAGTTTCTGAGCTGATTTAATGTGATACTGCCTTTCAAGGCGAAATTTTTTTGAATCTGACACGTAAGGTCTCACCCATTCCAGCAGCTTCTGCTCGCTTCAAGCGCTCGCCTTCCTGTGATAAGCTCATGTAGAACCACCCCAAAGCTCCAAAAATCACTCTTAGCAGTTAGCCTTCAAGTTTGCATATACTAGGGGCGGCATAACCTACCGTGCCGACTACCTTGTAAATATTTTTGATGAAGCAGTAGAAGGAAAAAAAAAAAAAAAAAAACAGATTTGTTAGCAACATTTGGAATCGAATCGATCGAATGCAACTTAAAAGATGTCTCAGCTTTAAAAATTTATTTCTGCAATAACTAATCATGACACCCAAAAGGATTTTTATGCTTCTATTAAGCTTAAACAAAGGTGATTAACTTACTGTTGTTGAAACATGGCCAAATCCTTCAGCAGGTCCTCGCCTAGCCAGCCCAAAGTCCGAGAGCTTTGCATTAAAATCCTCATAGTAGAATATTTGATGTTTTAAAATCTCGAAATATTAGCTGCAACAAATCAAAATCATGAAGCAATCGAAGAGAACAGTGAAGCAAAATTTCAAGGCATTATCATACTAATGCAGGTAATATACGCATGAAAATAGGTTTTTTTTTTTTTCTTTTGTCTTCAAAACAGTGTACCTGAATATAAATTTCTTAATGCAGGTAAGCCAAGCCTCGGGCAGCGTCGGCAGCAATCTTTAATCTTGTCACTCGAGGCAATAGCGATGGCGATGGCAATGGCGTCCGAGCCAACAGATGATCTTCCAAGCTTTTGTTACGCATAAGCTCGTAGACCAGAAGTCACCGAATCCCTCTCTCATTATCGTCTGCACAATACCCCACCAACCTTACAAGATTTGGGTGATTAACTACTCCCAAAAAACTTCACTTCGTTGATCCATTCCTTATGCCTCTGAATACTAGCAAAGCCAAAGCATCCAAATTCATAATTTAATAATAAAAAATTTTTCTAGTATTATTACAAATTTAATGATTTGACATACATTAACTTGTACAACTACATTATACAGTTCGAAAGCTGGATTAATAGTTATTATAACTTTACAATTACGTTGAAAATAGGTAAAAGAAAACGTATGGAGAGGGGGAAAAGGGACTATGGCCGGAAACCATGACGATTGAGCTGTTTTATTGCGACAAGTCACGACCTTCGTTAGCTTCATCGGGAACCTTAACGACACCTCTGTAAACGCACCCGAAACCTCCTTCGCCAATCAAAAAAGCTCTACTGAACCCACGGCTAGCTGATTCGAGCTCCGCGAATGCGAACGCGTAGAGATCGTTAGCTTGAAGGTGAGTCAGAAAATCGCAGAAAGTAACCGCCGAGTAGTACTCCCAGGTAAACTCCCTAGTGGACTCGGAGTCGAACTCAGAACGACGCCTAAAGACACTGCTTGATGCTATGCTTAACGACCTCGTCCAGGGCACCTTCGACGACGACGCCGCCCTCGAAACGGCGCGGCCGCGGTTATCTCCTGCGTCTGGCCTCTCCCCTTTAGTAAAATGAAAACACTTCATAACTGTACAAATGCAGGGTCTCGAAAAGGATAGGAAAAAAAAAAAGACAGTTTTTGTGGGTCAAATGGGAGGGGCCGGAGGTGATGAAGAGATCAACGAACTCGGATTGATTGATTAAAAAAAATATATCCTTGTTCGTTTCTTTGCCTTGTTCTTTTTAATTTTAGAAGTTAATATGGGTTTAGTTGTTGCCGCTTGGGAGCGGTAGTTGTTGTTGTTTTGCCGTAGATTAATTAGAAAAAGGAGAAGAGATCATGAGGGCAATCAGCAGTGGCAGAGGGTGGAAGAGGAGGAAGAGAAAGAGACGCTGAAAACTGTAAGAATCAGACAGGACAGAACAGAACAGGTCCCAATGTCCATGGAAGGAGGCTGGCTAGTTGAAGCCTGGAAGGCGCTTTGACTGGAATTTTGTAGTATATATTTGTTGTTGCAGTTGGACTTCCTAGGGACAGGACACCACAATTTGCATTGATAAATGAATTTGTCTTTGTTTTTTTTCCCCTTAAATTGAATACAAATTTGATTGCACTTGAATGATTGTCGTGTTTTTATTTTTATCAATAATTTTAATATAAATCAACATAAATTATTAAATATATAAAAAATATAAATATAAATATAAATATAATATATATTAAAAATATTATATTAATTATATTAATCAAATATATCATGTTTATTATATTATTTTTATTATACATATTATATATATTTATAATTATCAAATTTAGTTGTATTGCAAAAAGTTTTTACTATTTTAAAATTGAATACGAATTGCATCACTTTGGCTGCCCAAATTTGATTTCTATAACCACTAAATTAAAAAAAAAAGAAGTTGAAAATTGTGGATTTATTGTTCCTAAGTTGCTACTTAAGATGAATTAATGCATATATTTCCTTCACTTCTTAAAATATATATATATATATATATATATATATAGAGAGAGAGAGAGAGAGAGAGAGAGAGAGAGAGAGAGAGAGAGAGAGA
>JBBYHL010043629.1:24943-37136 GCA_038381835.1 Adansonia madagascariensis
TTTTTTTCCACATTTTTCTACTGAGAATTAGCTCTCTTCTCTGTTTTGGATTCTCCCAAGAGGTTTAAAACCATCCTTGGCTGATCACTTCTCATTCCCATGCACTACCACTTATTTCTTAATAACTCGTACAAACTTGCCTGCAAATGAACCACCTAAGGCTTAGTTGTTTTGATCAAGGGGCTAAAATCTTCTAATTTAGGGCATAAATTTAGCTTATCAAGGTGGACAAACTCAACTGTATGGCTTCAAAGAGAAACCTCCACCTAAATGGTCATAACTTGGATTTATGCAAGAAAGCATTTTTAACTCTAACCCAAAATAGCTATCTATTAAAATTTAGCTGACCAGACTCAAAATGGTCAAAAAATAACCAAACTAGAAGCCATGTAGTTTCCATGCATGATTTGAGCATTAAACTCATTTATCCTAAACTTTTTTAAGCTTTAATGGCTTAATTCAAGTGGGTGGTTTTTATACCTATGTTTCAATGTAAAAATGTTTGTGAAAGACTTCTTGTATGGTTATAAAGTGTTCCAAGACCAATAAAAAGAAAAAATGTAAGAAAACCTAGGTGACAAAGCTTATTCGTGATGAAAATTCTTATGTAATATCGATGTATAGGTCTTTTTATATATACAAGTGATTCCAAAACCAAAAATCCATGAAGAACACAACATTGTATACAGTATGGCTTTGTATCAATACAATGAACATTGTATCGATACAATGAGCACGTATCAATAATATGACTATATTGACACAATGCATGTTCAAGGCCCAGAACAACCAAAACATAAATGATGTATTGATGTATTGATGCATTACATTAATGTATCAATAAATCTTCATAAATTTCATAAAAATGACATTTATTTAATTTTTTTCAATATGATCCTTAGCCATTTCAAACCTTCCCTAAATAATATTTTTTGCTTGATGACCTGACACTTAGTAGTCATTCCCATTTTTATTTTTATTATTTTATTTTGTTATCTTCCAATTAAGTCTAGAGATGTCAGATATTGGTTAAGGAAGAAAGATCGGTGCATTTCATCTGAAAGTCTTCAATTGGGCACAGTTTGCCTCAAAAAAGGCTCGAACAAAATTAGATGTCTATACCAATCTCTCTTTGGCCATCGCTGAGGATCAAGAATAGTGTAAAGACTAAAGACATAATTTTGTTTGAGCTTTTCATTTTCCATTTCGTTTTTTTTATTTAGCTTGAAAATAACCTATATAAGACAATACTAAAAAAAATGACCTAGGCAAAAATAATAACAGGAGTAAGCTGGGTGAAAACAATGGTAGAAAACATGACTTGGGCAGAACCAATAGCCAAAAAAATGACTTGGGAGAAACCAATTAGTCAAAAAAAACTAAGGCGAAACCTATTTAAGAAAAAAGCCACTAAGGCATAACGTATTAGTTGAAAGGGATGACTAAGGTGAATCCTATTAGTCAAGAAAAGTGACTAGGGCAAAACCAATTAGCAAAAAAGGCAACTAGGTTAAAACCTGTTAGTTAAAAAGGATTACTAGAGTGAAACCTATTAGTTAAGAAAAGACGACCATGGTGAAACATATTAGTCTAAATAGATAATTAGGGCAAAACCTATTAGTCAAGAAAATGCAACTAGGGTGAAACCTATTAGTCTAAAAGGATGACTAGGGTGAAACATATTAGTCAAACGAAGATGACTCAGGCAAAACCTATTAGTCAAAAAATGACTAGGGCAAAACTTATTAGTCGAAAAAGGATAACTAGGGTGAAACCTATTAGTCAAGAGATTGACTAAGGTGAAACCTATTAGTTGAGAAGATGACTAGGGCAAAACCTATTAGTCAAAAATTTCATAGGCCAACTTCACCAAGCTTACAACATTACCGACTACATTGGGCTTTTTCATTTTGGAGCTGATTTCAACTGAGATAAAACCTATCAGCTACTTTCGGGCATTCTCATTTAGGTGCCAAATTTTGCTAGGATGAAACCTACTAGCTACTCTTGGGCTTTCTTATTTTGGTGCTAGTTTTAACTAGGACAAAACCTACCAGCTACTCTTGGGCTTTCATTTTAGTGCCTATTTCAACTGAAACTATTTCTACCAGCTACTCTTTGACTTTTTCATAGCAGTGCCAATTTCAACTGGGATGAAACCAATAAGCTACTATCACGCTTTTTCCTTCAATTCCAATTTCAACTAGGTTTAAACCTACCGTTTACTCTTGAACTTTTTCATTTTGGTGCCAAATTTAATTGGGTAGAAACTTACCATCTACTTTTGGGCTTTCATATTTGAAATTTCAAAATTTTTAAAGAGTGCAAATGCTCATTATACAAACGCTAACACCTATGCATGGTGTAAATGCTTTTTAAAATAATGCAAATACAAATGAGTAAATGATAAAACATGGGCATGTAATGGTAAATTTTTGTCCATAATTGGTAATTACCCCTAAAAACATCTCTGACTAAGGTAAAAACAAGTTCAAAAACTCAAATAGTTGGCCATAGTAAAGCCAGATTTGAAGTTTAACATAAAATATCTTGGGTTGTCATAATAAAATCAAGGTGGATGTTTCTTTAATAGGATTCCTTGAAAGGTAAATAGTGAGGTTATGACATCCTTTTAATCTCTTAATGAACAATTTGACAGGTGTTAAACTGAGCTAGTAAACATCAAGCTTTAAAAGTTTAATTTGGAAGGCTTCTGGTAAGTGTTAGTTTCTAACAATGGGCACTGAAGCTCAAAAAGTTTTCGTAAAAGGTATTCAAAAAATTTGGACATTTGCCCAACCATTGTTGATGTCATGGAACTCTTTTAAGGCTTGAATTGTCACTGAATTAATGTGGTAGGGTTTTTTCTTTTCGATGGCTACTTTTGCTAATTTAGAAGTGACTCTAAAATATTTAAGTTCCTCCTAGACCGCCTTTTTTTTTTTTAATTTTCACCTTAGAACTTCATTCTATCATTTTTTTGCCCTATTAGATTCTAAAGGACTCAAAACTTATCTAAGAAGTGGAATTTTCTAAAAGCTTTCCGAGAATGGCTCAATAGTTCAAATAGATATGATTGATTAAAATAGTATTTTTAGGTACTTAACATATGCTATGGTTCATGATTTAGAAAGAAAATGATAGATAGGCCCAAATTATTTGTTTAATGGTAAATGAATCAAGGATTATTTCTCTTCAAAAGGAATTTTGTCCTTCACTCTTCGGAACAAAGTAATCTTTGTTTCTACAACTTTTCATCTTCTTTCATTTTCCATTGATTGTCCCTACTTTTTAGCTTGTTCCTTCTTGGTTTTCCATTATGAAATAACTTAAAACTTGAACTTTAATCAGTCCCCATTTTGGCTTCATGATAATTGGCATGCTTTTCTTGTAGCTTTAAAACAAGATTTGCTCATTCTAATCTTGTAGCTTCATTTTATTTTGCCCCTAGTGTGGAGGGTGATCCTTGATTACCATTTTCAAGATGAATAATGCCTTAGGCTCAAAAAGGACCACAAAAGGAATAAATTTTGTTTTTGTGAAAAAGTAGAAAAATATGTCTATTTTTCATCCTATAACAAAACCATTTGAATTAACAAGCATTTCCCTAGGAAAATGGATTTTTTTCTTTTTGACATCATTTTACATACCTTAATAACATGATGTTACACTTAGTTCTTTTGTTTTTCTTCTTTTTCTTGACCTTTTTGGCTTTATGTGTTCTTCTCGAAATTATCAACTTTGTAGCCACAAAAGAACCTTGTTTTTTTTATCAGGCCCTTAAGAAAAGAATTAATTAGCACAGAAAACCTCTCAAATCTCACATCTTGTTTGTTGAGCATTAGATTGAAAGAAATTTATCTATAAGGAAAGTTTTTTTTGGCTCAAGTTAGTGCTTATCAATGATTTGAAGAAGTGTTAAGGAATTTATGGTATAGAATTATTCAAGTGAATTTGGCAGATATCACAGTCCTATCATCATTTTAGCACATGTCAAACTATTAGTATCCAAATTTTTAGCGGCGTAACCTGTTTGTTTGACCTTTAAGGAATCTAAAAATAAAGGTTTGATTTTTAAAGGTTCTTATTTGAATGATAAGAAAAGTATAAATAGAGGTAAAGGTTTTTTTATTTTTTTCATTTTTTAAAAAAGTTTAATTTAGTGGTAATCACCAATCATATCAAAATCTTTTCAAATGTTCTTATTGCCCTTGACACTAAGAAATCATTAGCAAAAGCGTTCATAGCCTAGGGCAATATGCATGATGCTCATAAATTCAATACTTGAGAAAGGATAGTGAAAGAAGGCCATTTGTCATTCAAAAACAACTACACATGCTAAAAAGTCATTTTTTGAAAAACAATTTTCAGACAATCCTAAGCATCACAATCACATGATGTTGAATTTAATATTCATTCATTTTTTTCGTTTTTTCCTTTTTCAATTTTTTAACTTTTCATGCCTTAAAATCCACACCTTGAGTCTCTTTTTTTTACCATATTAATAGACGTGCATGTTTCGGTTAAGCACTAATAAGATTATGGGATACCAAGAACTAAGCCTACCTGAGGCATCTTATGTTCAATTGATAGCAAATTTTTCACTTCGGGTAATTCAAAAAGAATAAAGCTTAGAAGGGTGAAACTTTAATGTTGGGCTATTTAAAGTGGTATGGAAAAATAGGCTTAAAAAGTTTTCTAAGAATAAAAAGTTATGTTATTAACCCATCATGCCCCAGGATGCAAGCGATTTTCAAAAACAATGACTAAGAGTTTCACGTTTTTAGAGGTTTAAAAGAAAGGTAAATTTTAGCACAATCTTAGCCTAAGTTACAAAAGTTTTAGGACCTTTACTAGAATATCTGATCCATTTGATTTCTAAAAGAATTCATGAATCATAAAAATATGTTCTACTCTACTAACCTAGGTTAAGGCTTTAACCTTTTTGTTGTTTAAGAGCAATCATAGCTAGTGAAATTCAAAATCAATTCCCTGAAGTTATGGGTCTTTTAGGCAATCACAATACTCAAAAAAAAGTTTACAAAATCAATTTTGGGGTACAAGTTCATGCCTTATAGTAAAAACCAATATTCTCGAGATTTTCTATTATTATGCTTACTTAAAAAAAAAAATCTCTTTTTAAAAAACATTTGCCATTTTCACTAAATTCTCTAAACTATACCCACCTAATTTATTTGTATCAAACATTTCAAACCATGCATGCTTTACAGAAAAAGATATCAATCTAAATACAAAGATTTTTAATAAGTGAATACATTAGTTAACTCTTTTACCATTTGCTCAAATCTACACATCTTATTTTACCAACTCTGCTGATTCAATTTCCTTCATCAAACTTCAACAAACTGGTTTTTAGCAGCTACTATACTTTCCTCTTTAATATTCCCTTATTCCCCTATGAAATGGTTTAAAACTCTAATATAAATGGCACAGGTCACACTAGTATCATAGTTCTTTGAGTAAAATGACTCTAAAGAATCAGATAGTGTTGGCAACACCAACACATCTTGGATAAACCAAGGAAGTAATTTTATGTATGACATTGAAATAGGCTCTGCAGGGGTTCTATCCATCTATCTTGTCCTCTTGCTGACTTCTTTAGCTGAA
The DNA here is from genome assembly GCA_038381835.1 of Adansonia madagascariensis. Classification (NCBI taxonomy): domain Eukaryota; kingdom Viridiplantae; phylum Streptophyta; class Magnoliopsida; order Malvales; family Malvaceae; genus Adansonia; species Adansonia madagascariensis. The sequence continues at coordinate 30,572 of JBBYHL010043629.1, forward strand.
TAGCAAAAGTGCTTAGAGGCACGAATGTTGAGTTAGACATAGGAAGGAATGCTTGCGAGTAAAAACTTAGATAAGTATTTGTTACAACATTATCCATATCAGTATCATAAGTCAAAACTTGGACTTTATCTTCCTCATTTTTGGGAACCTCCCCTTCCTTGGCACTTGATGCTCTGTTCTCTTTTAGTTTTCCATTTTTAATTACCATTCAATCATTTCCCTAGATATAACAACATCGACAAAACTTTTAGTAGCATTCCCCACAAGCTTATCATAAAAAGAAGCATGCAACATTTCCAAAAAGTAAACTGTCATCTCTTTTTTCAGTCAACGGTGGGTGCATCAAAACTTTATCCTTCCACCTCTATGCATATGATCAAAAAATCTCATTGGATTTCTATCCCACGTTCTATAATGAGAACATATCTGGTGTCCAATCTATAACATGCTTGTATTGGTCCAAGAAAGCTTGGGCTAGATCCGACTAGGTTTGAATTTTGGTTTTATCTAACCATACATACCATTGAGCAGGTGCTCTGATTAAACTATCTTAGAAGTAATAAATCAAGAGCTTATTGTCGCCATGTACTTTTTTTTCCTTTTTCTCTCCAGATGATCCAAAGCAGGCGTGCATGACTTAAAAGATATTTATAATAGTGTGGCTGAGCTTTGAGTTACCTTTGATCGAGATTTGGATTAGACATGATAATTGAAAGGGAGAAAGATTGCCACACGAGTCACTCATCCAACTAGTCTTGGAAAGTAACCGTGAAGTAATCATAAATTTGGTGTCACCACTGATCATTTCGGGCTAGGCATGACCGAATGCCTATTGAAAACAATATTTTGAGTTATGAAACTGAAACATTGATTTCAAGGCCTACAAAGTCTAAAGATTGCTAGTTAGGTTCAAGAGTTAGTTACGTGTGGGGAAGGATTAGCACCCCTACCACTCTTGAAATCAGTATTTGTTAACTGTGTCTTACTTTAGTTTTGGCTTAATCAATTCCATTTTGGCATTATTTAGATATAATACCCTTTAATGCATAAACTTTTGTGGAAAATGTAAATCTATGTTTTGAAATATAATTTGATATCACCCATGTGCCACGGAGGTATGAGAAGTGTAAGGATTTTTTATGAAAATAATTTTCAGATTAAATTTTAAAATTTCAGATATTTTATTAAGCATTAGAGAGATACCGACACAGAACACTACCTTGTAAAATTTTTTGAAAATTAAATTTAAATATAAATGCACGATAGTCACTACAAAAAAGAAACACATTTTAGTAAGATGAAAAAGAATATAGTAATATCATAAACAAACAATCACAACAAAATGTGAAAAATGTGAAAAGGAGGGACGAACAAAATGTATCTTATAATTGTCTTCAATTATTGAAGAATAACCAGGACGACAATTTAGAGATGGGTTTCGAATTAGTGGTAACTTGAGGGACGAAAAAAGGTTTTAAATAAAACAATCTAGGGTACCCAAAAAAAAGAAAATTTTTAGATTTTTAAGGTAAAAGTGACGGTAAAGTATCCCCTTAGAGAGATGGGGTTGGAGTATTCCTAAAAGATAAAGATTTTGATATTTTAAGAAAATAATTAGGAATAAAGAGAAAATTCAAGTTTTGTTAATGAAAAACGGGGTTGGAGTCCCGCTCAGAGTAGTGGGGTTAGAGTATCCCAAAGGTGAAAATTTTTTATGATTTAAAAAAATAATTAGGAATCTCACATAAACCCAAGAGAGAAAATTCAAGTTTTTTTAGTGAAAAATAGGGTTGTATCCCTTCGAAGTAATGAGGTTAGAATATCCCTAAAGATGAAAATTTTTTATTTTTTAAAAAAAATTGAAAAAAGGGACTTTGAAAATAGGAAACCAGATATTTGTATAAAATATATTTTTATCTTAAGCCTTGATCCGAGCCCAAAAGGTTTGTATAATAGGAATCGAATGCATTTGAAGATGTTTGAAAGTCTCTATAAAGGCATTTCAAAAATTAGATTAAAAACAGGGGAAAACATCACGTCATCTCATTTCCCAAATTTATGTTGGGTCTATCCAAAGACTTCAGGGGGTAAATGTGGCACCGTTGGAAAGGTAACTCAATGAGGACTAATATAAAAATATTTTAAAAATCTAGAAAATGACCTTCTAGGTGAAATTAATTTTTAGATTTAGGCATGTTTCGACACTAGCAGCATGTACAACGGAAAGGGCATAATGGATTTTGAAAAATCATTCCAGACATATCCAAAATCGCTAAAATATAAACAATACCTTTTCAAAGAAGGAATTTTGCAAAGTTTCTATTAAAAATATTTAAATAATATAGAAAAATCATCTGATGGGCCAAAATGGCTTAAACAAAATATAACACACTCATTCTAGTGGTTTCAGACAATAAAGGTTTGAAAAATCATAACTCCATCATGTGGGATGATATCAGGGCAAACAAGACACCTTCGGAAAGGTATTTCATTGATCTTTAATGAAAAAATATTAGAAAATTATAAAAAATTCATTTGTGGTTTGAAAATATTTTTTCAAATTCAGACTACAATGCTGCTAGAGCAAAAACAAGGCACTATTTAATTTTTTGAGTTTCTTAGGGGTCAAATTCTAGTTGTAAACATTCAAAAATCCATAATATAGGGGAAAGAATGACATGGGCATCACAAGTTCATTCCACAATCCTTGAGTAGTTTAGGATAATGAAACAACCCATTGACCATGCCACCATGAAGGTGTTAAACTCGAGATCAACACTTAATATATTTTTTATCAATTAAAAGGGACTTTTTTTAAAAAAATGGCATTTTTAAGCTTATTTTATTATGAATCTAGATTTGGAATATTTAATTTGTCCCTAAGATTGGAAGACCAATTTTATCAAAGCATCAAATCCATGTCATTTTCTATTTATTGGAGGTAGCATGAACTTAATTTAGTTTTTTTTTTTTTAGTTGAAGATCAATTTTTTAGTAAACAAGCAAGCATTTTGATAGAAATGTCATGAACAAAATACAACATACACAAAGATGAACAAAGATAACATATGTAAAAGCACAAAGATGACATTTTAACATGGAAAAGAGGACGAAAAATGTGAGGGGACAAATAAGATTCATGGAAATGATAACTCCATGAATAACATAAAAAATCATGCTAACGAAAGATGACATGAACATATTTAAGCAAAGAAAAACATGCTGGAATTTTTAAGACAGCATTTTTGTTCCATAAGACTCCTTAAAATGCATCAACATACTCAATGCATGTTAGAAAGAATATTTAAGTATGTGTTATGCATGTGAAAATAAGTGAAACATGATAGAAAATGCATGTAAATGGGGCTGCTTTGATGATAAAATGAAAGGGAAGATATTTGCCCTACCAAGCAACATCAAGGCATCAAAAAAACTTTAAGATCCTAAGACTACCATAACCAAGATGGTCCTGCTAGTATAGATGGTTTGTTAAAATGATGCAAGTGCTGGAAATGAGAAAAAAAATAAAGCTAGTTGAGAAAATATACCAAAAGCCTTAAGCTTTAGACTTTTTCTTTAAGCAGCAACTTAGGACTCACTTTCTTTCCCATCTTTTTGATATTGATGTGTAAGGATATGATAAAAAAATAGTTTTCTAGCAAGGTGTTAATGGAAAGATGTTTTTAAAATAAGGGATGAATAGAATAGAAAGTCTTATAGGTGTTTTCGATGGTGGTTTGGAGGATCTACGAGAATGAAAGAAGGTTAAGGATAGAAAATAATGGAACAGTATTTTGGGGAGTGTTTTTAGGGCTAAAGGTCGATGGAGTTTTTTTTAGATTGCTGGAGAGTGATTTTTTTCTCTCTGCTAAGCTAAAATTGACTACCTTTTAAATTCAAAGTTTAGCCAATGCTTTTAAGAGACAAAGCAAGGGCATTATGGTATATTCCCTCATGTACTAGGAGACAACTCCAGGTACTAAGATCAGCTACTCTTATTCCCATTGGTTTTGTCATGCAAAGTAGTGGTGCAAAAAGGCTATGACTGCCAATAACTGGAGGAAAGCCAAACATGCCTTCTACCAAGACATATATTTCATGAAAATGACCCTTTTCATTAGCTATTTAGGCTTTAAAATTTTGTTTAAGTCAAATGACGAGCCCATAGATGAGGCTTAATATGAATTATGATGACTTTTGGTGCAAAAAACTTGTTTGAATCAGATTTTTGACGACTGAAAATGGCTTGAACTGGGCAAAAATACCTTGGTGTGTCACTACGAAACATATTATATTGATACATAAGGTAATTTTCACCCATGAGTATCGATACAATGAAGTGTGTATCTATACCAAAAGAAAAAAAATTGTTTCTAGCATCGAGACTTAGAGCTTTGTATCAATACTTCATGGATTTGTATTGATACCCTTACTTGTGTATCGATACATTTTGCCAAAAATCATAATTTTAGCTATTGCCAAGATCTGTATCGATTCAAACATGTTAAGTATCAATACCGCATCTTATGAGTCGATACCAAACCCTCTTGTATCGATGCTTCAATGAAAATTTGAATTTTTAGAATGTGAAAGCTTCATATCAAAACTTATGCACCAATATGACTTACACATACCTAAGGCCCTTCGAATACCTCACCTTGGTCAACAAACAGTGGGAAATTGACTTGTGCTCTTTTGAATGACTTCAGTAACACCTCAAATAGTAACCTTTGATGCCTCATTTTTACATTTTTCCTTAATATGACTCATAGGCATTTCAAGCCTTCTTAAAAAAAATTTTCACCTGGCGTCATGTCGTCTAATAGTGCCTGACTACACGGCACCCAACAGTCATCCCTGTTCTTATTTTTTTATTTTTTTGATTCTATCATCTTTCGATTATACCCTAAGATGCTAGAAATTAGCCTAGACAAAATGAGGCGTCTACACTTACCATTACTCTTATACCCTACAATTTTGTAGCAATATATTCTTGTATAGGTAGATAAACATGTGGTGCCATTATACTTCTCAAACTTCAGAGCCTCGAATTTCAGGGGAATAACCAACCCAGATACCAAACCTAATTCTATTGCATCCACCACTCCAAACTTTTTAACCCTATCTATAGCTTTTAACCCCTTCGATATAACTTGCAACTACATTTTTTTGTGGCTTGCTTAGATGCTTCTGCCATAAGTATCTCTAATTCAATGGATTCATCAAGATCGAGAACCAATGAGTTTTGCTAGAGTAGATGCAAAATTCACCCCCTTAACAATAAACACACATGGTATTGCAACTTCAAAATGCAGGTACACTATAAGGGCAACTCCAACAGAAGGTAATTCCTTAGACACTTCACCAACAGGCACAACATTGTCTACTTATATCCCATTCACAAGCTCTGTAGATTTTTTTTTTGGATCAATATATTCAATCTGAGCACCTAAACCTCTAACTTGCTCTTTTTCTTTGGTGATTGATGTCATCAACTCTATATTTCAACCAACTATACCTTGAATTCCTCTTCAACCCTCATCATCTTTTCCTGTGCTCTATCTTTTCCAACCTATTACAGAATCATTCTTCATGTTTCTAAGATGGGAACAAGCATTGTATTTTCTTTGAACCAGTATCCTTATACTTTTCCTCATATTTGCAATTTTTCCATTAAAGAATGACATCAAATTTAGAATCCTATTTTATGATCATTATATGTGTTATGATATGAATCCAAATGCACACATATATACAAAAACAATGTGTTAGTATATGAATGCAATGAAACGAATAGTATATAAACACGTGGAAGGAATTAGCTAAAACAACATTTCTAGTATGAAATCATCATTACAGTCAGAGCTAACCATTGATTCTTTATATAATTCACTGGCCAATCTTTCCCAAGAAACTTAGTAATAGGAGAAAACACCTTTATACGCATCCAAATATCCACTTTTACTTTTTTAAAAAATGATTATGGATCCATATCTGCAACGACGATGCACACCTAAGAAATCTACTCTAAGCCTTTCTCTTGTTAAAGTTTAAGAACTATATCGTCTTAGCTATAATTGGCATGGCCAGGTTAATCTTATGCCTCAATCGATCCAAGAAATCAACCATTGCTACGTTGATATGCCCTAAAGTTAAAAGAAACACCACTAATCTATAAATGGCTAATGCAAAGATATCCCATTTTTTCTTCTAGATCCAAGCAATCATCTATCAAATCTCATAGCTTTACCATGATATACAATCACTTTGACCTTCACGGATCATGTATGCCTTAATACGAGCCTTAACCTAGTATGACTAGCTATCCATCATTTTAGTGTTGGTAGACTAAACTCTTTGAAGTAAACCCAGTCTAGAATGACACGTTTCATATATAATAGAGTATTGTACTCCTCAATTACTAGGACCACATCCTCCTAATTACATGTAAAGCATCAATCTATCGAATTCCAAAATCACACCATAGCTTGGAGTAACCCTTCGTCTATCTTGACCTGAACCAATAGTGCTATATCTTTGTATTTTCGAGTGAATGGATCTTTTT
>JBBYHL010043843.1:4895-17105 GCA_038381835.1 Adansonia madagascariensis
TTTCCGAAGCTTCTGGCTCCCTCCAATCCCGAAGCTTGGAACACATCCGGCATCGCTGTTTTAAAACTTCGCTGAATCCGAGCCGACCAATCCCCAACTGTGATCTGTTTCTTGGTCCCATATGAGCTCGATCGCCTCTATTTTGGAGATACGGTTCGAGAGTCTTTTAAAATATAGCCGACATTATTTTTCCTACATTATATCTGCCTCAGCTCACAGATGTCGAATCAGGTGGATTTAGATTCTTCTTACTTCACATCAGTACATACTCTTGACCATTTATACATACGGGCACTGATCAAAGTTTTTTATAAGCTTAACACATGCCAATTAGATATCTTCTTAAATTTGAAACTGCTAACTCATTAAATATTATACATGTAAGGGCCTAATTATATAACTATAAGTTGTCGAATGTGGGGAAGATCTCAAACAATGTGAATGTATCTCATTCTTTAAGCAGTCTTGCTTAGGAATGGCAATACTTGAATTAGTTAATAGATTTCGACTCGATTTGTTTTAAACGAAAAGATTAAAAAAAAAATTGTAGGTAAAATGTGGTGTAGCATTTTTTACTTGAAAAGTGAAAATAGAGTAATACTGATAATTACCTTCTCTGTCTTACAATTGCCTATTTAAAATTATTATTTTATCTCTAATATTTAAGTTTTATAAAGATAATAAAATAATAGTATAATTATATATATATATATATATTATATTTAGACATGATTCAATATCTTTTTTTCTAGCATATATATATAGACCTGTGTAAAGGCAGGGCAATTCACCCAACCCGACAGGCCCATATCTCAATTTTCTTATCTCGAGCCAATCTGGAACAGTAATTTTATGTTAACATAATATTTTTATTTAAATTTAATTATAAAATATATAAGTATAAATTTTTTAATAAAATAAACAGTAATTCGAAGCTATATGTGCAGACTAGATCAAGCCAAATTTCAAGCCTATACTAAAAATCTAAAATTTTTTAAAGTTGTAACTCAGTTTCAAGTCTAAATATATATTTTATTATTCAAAATAATTAAATATAAATCATAAATATTGAATGAGAGTAAGACAGAATAATATTAAATATATTCTACATCTATAAAAATTATAATAATATTAAAAATTTAACATCATCACATCGCAAAACAAAAAACAATACGAAAGTAAATTTTTCAATATCCATCGTCGTTTTACTCCATCGCTATCCCCAATCTTGCTGGTCATTCGGACGTCGTTCTCAAAGCCACAAATCAAATTTCAACAAGTGTTTTAGATGGGTTGCATGGACGCCATTGACCCTTTTCTTCGGTAAGATTTGCACGTTCCATCCGCAATTACATTAAATCAATAAAAATAATTTATTAAATAGTAAAAAATAAATAAATAAAAAAGAAAAAAAATTATGATTTTGATTGAATGTAATTAAAATAGACTTACAAACCAACTAAAGGAAAGTGCACCTGAATTCTCTCAAGCCTTTTGGAACAGCAAAATTTTCAGCGTTTTAATTGTATTTGCCGTATCCCCAAAAAAATGGAAAAAAAAAAAAAAAACAGCAAGAAAACAAAAGCAAAGACTGGGAGAAAATCAAGATTCAAGATTCCAAGGCAAATATCTTAGATTTAATTATATTAAATACAATATAATTATATAATATAAAAATAATATAAATATTTTAAAATTTATATAAAATAAATTATTAATATATTAAAATTTATAATATAAATATAATTATGATATAATAAAATATATAAATATGATATATATATATATATATATATTGAAATTAACCGATTAGAAAATGTGATGAAGTTAAAAGTAAAAAAAAAAAAAGGGGCCTAATGTGAAAATAAAAGTAATTAAAAGGGTTAGTTCAGATATTTAGCTAGATTTACCTGAAGTGTACTTGCCTTTGGTGTTTTTGGTACTCACGGCAATGGTACAAATTTTTGGAAAAAATAAAAATTATTATCTGTTGCAAAAAAATTGGAAAATCAGTCAGTTAATCAGTTATTACTTATTATCACCCCTCAATTTTAGGAAATTTATAAATCCAATAATCTAATATATTTCCCAAAAATCTAAATTAAGTTAAAAAAAAAAGGGTTTTTTTCCTCCTGAATTGTAAGTTGTAACAAAACCCTAAAAAGGGTTATTGAATCGCCGCCGGATGATCTCAGCCGTCAATTATTTGTCCCTGTATTTATATTACTAAGCTTCATTTTACTTGTCTTATTTGATATCAGCTTCAAAAAAAAAAAAAAAATGAAGCTTTCTACCTTTCAAGCTAATCTACTTTATTGTTAGCTTCTATGATTATATCTTAGCTGTTGTTGGTCTTACTTGTATAACATTATGCTCTTATCTGGTTTACTTTGGTTAATTTTATGACATCAAAACATAAAAAATATTTAAATTTGGGTACTTTTTAATATTTGTTATCTTGGTTTTCAAAATCTTGAGGAATGGGTTTTTGCTGATTATGACTTTAGGGTAATTAAAAGTTTTGATCTTTGACCCATTTGGTAGCTTAAAGTTAGCATCTTTGAAGTTTGTAAATATGGGTTTTAGATGTATTAGGGTTTAAGTCTGATTATTGGTTTAGGGTGGTGATTACTTTTGGGAGCTTTTATAGGGGGTCTAAGAATGTTATCTGAATTGGGTAGGAGACCAATGATTGGAAATAGTGAAGGAAAATTTGGGGATGATTTGGAGAAGGAGATAGGGCTATTGCTTCGTGAACAGCGTAGTAGGCAAGAAGCTGATGATCTTGAACGTGAGCTGAACTTGTATAGAAGTGGCTCTGCTCCTCCTACTGTGGAAGGTTCACTGAGTGCGGTTGGCGGGTTGTTTGGCGGTGGAGCTGCTGCTGCTTTGTCTGCTGCTGGTACCCATGGTGGTAGTGGGGCTACCGGCTTTTCAGCTTTTGCTGGAGTGAAAAATGAAAATGGGTTTGCATCTGAGGAAGAGCTTAGGTCTGATCCAGCTTATCATTCATACTATTACTCTAATGTCAATCTCAACCCGAGGCTTCCACCCCCTTTGCTTTCCAAGGAGGATTGGAAGTTTGCGCAGAGGTTGAAGGGAGGGAGTTCGGTGATAGGTGGGATTGGAGATAGGAGAAAAGTGAATAGGGTTGATAATGGTAGCAATCGGTCATTATTTATGATGCCACCTGGGTTTGATTCCGGGAAGAAGGAGAATGAAGTTGAGGCGGATGAAGTGCATAGCTCGGCAGACTGGGGTGGCGACGGACTGATTGGCTTGCCTGGCATAGGACTTGGAAGCAAACAGAAAAGCCTCGCTGAAATTTTTCAGGTGATAACCCGTTGTAGTTTATTGTTTAGTCATAAATTCTGCTTGTTCTAAGGTTCTAGATTTAGTACAGTCTCTGCTTTTTGTTGCTGAAAACAGTTTGCCTATCCACGGATTCTTTCTTTAGGGATTATTTGTAGTGACTTTTTTCCCCTTCATTTTTGTGTTTTGACATGTAGCATGCTGAATATCATTAGGGTGTATGCTGTCGATTGATTGAAAATCTACATAGTGATGCCTGTTTTCATGAGTTATAAGTGCAGTTTTTTGTCTTGTCATTTGCATTTTATAAATGGTATATGCATAAGGAAACTCTAAATTCTATTATTGGTAAAAAAATCTAGCAGTTTTCCGTGTGTGTCTGAGTCAGAAAATTTTATAGCCTTTCACTTCATTGATTTTAAACACTGTAATGTGACTTGGATTACAAAATAATTGACTTCATGGCATGTTGAACTGGTGATAGTTTCTCGACTACATGAACAGGAACAATGAAGAAGGAAAGTAATCAGTTGATCAAAGTACATAATCGGGCCCCATAAACCATAATAACAGCATCCTTCTTACTTTTTTTTTTACCCAAAATGGTGGCAGATGTATTTGGTTAGCGTGCATTATTTAAACATGTCTAAGCTTCAGTTGTTTAGGCTTTGTAGAAGTCAACTCAATTGCTTCTATAGTTTCATCGGTTCATTCTTTTGAAATCTATGGTTAGCATTCATCTTTGATTTGTCTCAAGATTTGTGCTTGTAAAATGATCATGTGTATTTCTAAAACAATTATGTGCCAAGTCTTTTGATTTCCAAGGTAGTGATAGTACTATGTTTAAAACTTAGTACGTGTATTTGGGATCAATTTATGTTCTGGTTCATGAATAGCTAGATCGTTTTATAGTTGGTACGTTTGAAAATGCAACTTAAAATCTATCTCATTTAAATTTTGCGAGTTTGTCAATTTCCTTTAAATATCTATGTAACTGTGATGCAAAGTCCTTATTTGAGTATCAAAAACTTCTGGAACTGTACCTTTTTTTTTTTTTTTGAAGAGATTTAATATTTTTTATCTTTGCAGGATGATCTGGGACACTCTGCTCCTGTCGCAAGGATACCATCTCGTCCTGCTAGTCGTAATGCTTTTGATGAGAACTTTGAGGACTTAGCTTCTGCTGAATCTGAGCTGGCTCATTTGCGCCATGAACTGACTTCTGCAGATACTTTAAGGTCAGTTGCGAGTGTTCAAGGATCCTCTGCAATCAATACCATTGGGCCACCTTCTTCATACACTTATGCTGCTGCTGTAGGTGCTTCCTTGTCTAGGAGTACTACTCCGGACCCCCAACTCATTGCTAGGGCTCCTAGTCCTCGCCCGACACCAATTGGAGGAGCCAGAGTTGTTAACTCTGAGAAAAGAAGCATAAATAGTCCAAGTACATTTGGTGGTGTCTCATCTGGTGTCAATGAGTCTGCAGATCTGGTGGCTGCTTTATCAGGCATGAACCTGATATCAAATGGTGTGATAGATGAAGATAATCATTTACAGTCACAGATTGAAAAAGATGTTGGAAATCACCAGAATTATTTGTTAAGTCTGCAAGATGGTCAAAATCATATCAAACAGCGGGCATACTTGAAGAAGTCTGAATCTGGCCATTTAGGTATGCCTTCAGCTACAAGTAATGGGGGCAGATCAGACCTGAAAATCCCATCCTTGCTTTCTGACAGGCAAGCTGAGCTTCAGAAATTGTCTGCACCCTCTAACAATTCTTACTTGAAAGGATCTCCTATGTCCACTCTCCATTGCGGAGGCAGCTTACCCGCTCAGTATCAGCATGGTGATGATGCAAATTCATCATTTTCAAACTATGGGTTAAGTGGCTATTCTTTAAATCCTGCTTTGGCATCTATGATGGCTAACCAACTTGGAGCTGGTAATCTGCCACCATTGTTTGAAAATGTTGCTGCATCAGCTATGGCAGTCCCTGGAGTAGACTCCAGAGTGCTTGGTGGAGGTTTGGGTTCTGCACAAAACATTTCCAATGCTGCTTCTGAGTCGCATAATCTTGGTAGAGTTGGAAACCAACTAGCTGGAAATGCACTGCAGGCACCTTTTCTTGATCCTATGTACCTTCAATATCTGATGACATCTGATTATGCTGCAGCTCAGGTTGCAGCTCTTAATGGTCCTTCTATGGATAGAAACTTCCTAGGTAATTCATGTATGAACTTGCTTGAGCTTCAAAAAGCTTATCTCGGAGCTCTGTTATCACCTCAGAAATCTCAATATTGTGTTCCATTGGGTGCCAAATCTGGTAGCTCAAATCTTCACGGTTTTTATGGAAATACCAGCTTTGGGGCAGGCATGTCGTACCCCGGAAGCCCCTTAGCAAGTCCTGTTATTCCAAATTCTCCAGTTGGACTTGGTAGTCCTATCAGACGAGCTGACCTGAATATTCGTTTTCCTTCCGGAATGAGGAATCTAGCCGGGGGTGTCATGGGACCCTGGTGTTTGGATGCAGGATGTAACACAGATGAAAGCTTTGCCTTCTCTCTACTTGAAGAGTTTAAGAGCAATAAAACAAAGTGTTTTGAACTTTCAGAAATCACTGGTCATGTTGTTGAGTTCAGGTATGCTCTTATCTTAAATCATGTTTTTTGTTGCATTCCTGTCACCCTGATATTTCTATGCCTTTTATGATCAGTGCGGATCAGTATGGTAGCCGATTTATTCAACAAAAACTTGAAACAGCTACAACCGAAGAGAAAAATATGGTTTATGAGGAAATCATGCCTCAAGCTCTTGCTTTGATGACTGATGTGTTTGGTAATTATGTCATTCAAAAGGTAGCTACTTCTTAATCCATTGCATATATGTGTAGTTGTATAATCCTATAATTTCTTGTATTTACCAAATAAAATCTGTATTTCTGTACAGTTTTTTGAGCATGGACTTCCAGCTCAGAGAAGAGAACTTGCTGGAAAGCTTTTTGGTCATGTTTTAACACTTAGTCTTCAAATGTATGGTTGTCGTGTGATCCAGAAGGTATTAGTGTATGGTTGCTTTTCTTTTAGATTTTTATTTCTTGGTTTTCCTTCATATGGTTTGCTTATAATCATTAATTTGCATGTTGAGCAACTTCTCCTGTTGATTCTTTTCATTTGTCAAACTCTTCCTCATGACTATTTTGCACTTTCTTGACTATTTTGAGTTCCTAAATGAGATTACAGTTAAGTAAAAAAAAAAAATGTCTTTACTGTGGTTGAGTTATTCTTTCCATTTCGTATAATAGAGCTTCAATCATGGTAATAGAATGGAGCTTGATCATGTCATCGCCTTGCCTTGCTTTTTTATATAGATTTTATAAAAGCACTCATGATGTTTGATCTGAGTCTGAATGGTTACACAAAGAATAATGCCTGGCATTCTGACAATAACGTATGCTTCTTTGACATTCAAGGTCATAGAAGTTGTTGATCTGGATCAGAAGATTAAAATGGTTCAAGAACTCGATGGTAGCGTCATGCGCTGTGTACGTGATCAGAATGGTAACCATGTCATCCAGAAGTGTATTGAATGTGTTCCTGAGGAAAACATTCAATTTATAGTTACAACATTTTTCGATCAAGTTGTGACCTTTTCCACTCATCCATATGGGTGCCGAGTTATACAGGTTCCAAACTCTTTTTTTTTTGGGGGTGTGTGTGTGTGTGTGTGTGTGTATAAATGTTCTATGTTAAGAGTGCACAATGTGTGTTCGTTATTAATTTTTTTAACACTGCAGAGAATACTGGAGCATTGCAAGGATTTGAAAACACAGAGTAAGGTTATGGACGAGATTTTAGGATCTGTTAGCATGTTGGCCCAAGACCAGTATGGCAATTATGTTGTCCAGGTTCATAATTTTTTTTGCTTGAAACTTATAGTTTGTATATTATAGTATCTGTTGGGGCAAAAGTAATTTCTGAAAACTGGTTGAGGTTCTTTGTTTTTGCCTTTACAATATGCTATCCAAAGTTTTTGTGGTATTTCTTGTTTTTTTGCACTGTATCTTTAAAACGTGTTTATTTTTATCATTATGCGTCTCTATGGAATCTCTTATATAGTTTGACGCATGAATGGACTCCTTTCATTCACTTAACAGCATGTACTGGAGCATGGAAAGCCTCATGAACGCTCGATTATAATTAAAGAGTTAGCTGGAAAGATTGTGCAGATGAGTCAGCAGAAGTTTGCCTCTAATGTTGTCGAGAAGTGCTTGATTTTTGGTAGTCCTGATGAACATCTGTTATTGGTGAATGAAATGCTTGGCTCTACTGATGAGAATGAGCCTCTACAGGTTTGTCCATTTCCTTTCAGAACTTTGAATGTGTCTGAAATAACTTCACCTGGTCTGTGAATCATTGGAGAAAAAGCCATGAGCCATAACTGCCTTTATTTGTGCCTGGTTTGGCCGAGAATGTTGATCTGCCTTATTGGCGAAACTATGCATTCATTCATATTTTTAATCTTTCTATGTATGTTGCTCGAGGGATCAACTTTCGTGCAAAGTCGGGAATGCTGCTAAAGTCTATCGGAACTCTAAAATTTTGCATGGGAATGATGCTAAAAGTTTATGGAAGCTCTAATCTTGGACGTATGACACTGATGTCTCGGGATTTTATGACATGGGACTGTGACCAGAATAATATTTTTAAAATCGGTTACCAGTTGTTCAGGATTTAGCCTTTCGGCTAATTGTCTCTAGAATTAGTTTCTGTAGAATTTCATTTCTGCAACGTATTTTTTACTCACAGCTGTTTGCTCATCACAGGCAATGATGAAGGATCAGTTTGCAAACTATGTTGTGCAGAAAGTACTCGAGACTTGTGATGACCAGCAACGTGAGCTGATCCTTTCTCGAATTAAGGTCCATTTAAATGCATTGAAGAAGTACACTTACGGAAAGCATATAGTTGCACGTGTAGAGAAACTAGTTGCTGCTGGGGGTACTAATTCTTCCTTATCTTTAATGGTTGCTTATTAGTCTATATTTATAAGTCGGTTCGTTTATCGTATAAATGAATTTCTTAGTTTAGCATTCACTTCTACACGATTTGAAGTCTTTTTTGCTGAAGCCGCCTTTTAAGCCACTTGGATACTTGGGCAGACTTTTTGCATTAGTAATAGGCTATGTTAGTTGGACTTGGGTGTGATTGTCAGATATGGAATGTGTCTAACACTATTATGTTCAGTTATTTCTAAGTTTTTTCATGTATTTGGAGGGTCCTTGGAGGCTCGTTTCCCTATATATACCCGTGTCTGTAAATGTCAGGGTTTGAACCTAGCATCTGCTATCCTTCCTTTATTTCCAGGCTACAACCTCTTTGCCAAATAGAAAAGACTTGAAAGGCACATATAGGTCCTATTAGTGGAGTAGTTCAAAAATTCAAACCGTTCTTTTTGATAGATTTGAATTCTGTCCCTATTATTATCTTTAAGTACAGCGAATGTTTGAGCCGTCTAATGCGCGATTTTGCATTCTTTTTTCAGAAAGGAGAATTGCTGCTCAGTCTCCAAACCCTGCTTAGTTGCTGTATGAAAGGAATGTGTTTGTACAGCTAACAGAAGCTATATGAGCTTCCTCCTCTTCCTTTCTTCCCTTTATCTTCGAGCCTTGGTTCTACCTATCTTTTTCAACAGGTAAGAGCTGTTTTTTGAAATAAAGTTGATGCTTGTACTTGAAAACTGTACATTGTGTAGCTTAAAGGCTTTTATACATAGAACCAGAGCAAGTCCGAGGTTCAGCTGTTGAGTACAACTGATGCCCCCTCCCCCCCCCCCACCTTCCCTTTAGAGAAGATGATGAATGATTTTATACAAGTTGTTTAAGGGTGTAAAAAAATGGCGAGGTCGTTTGTATGATAAATGCGGCTGTACAAATGTTGGCATGTCCAAAGCTGTTGATGTTAAGGTGAAACTATTAGAGTTTTTCCCCTTCAATAGATGTATGGTTAATGACATTTTTCTTTCATTTTCCCCTTTAATGCTCAATTTTCTTTTTGCTATCTGCCTGTTTATATATATATATATATATATATAAACGATTAATATATTAACGAACCGACCGTTTAAGCAATATAATTGTATTTGTTATGCATGTAAAGCTTTGAATCAATCTGATATCATAATTATATCGATCGAGAATTTTGGTGTTTTCAATATATATTTAACTATTAAGAGTTTTTTATATTGAACAAATAATTAAACATTTGTTATTTACTTAAAATTTTTCTTGGATGATTTACGTGAAAGAAAATGAAATATAATAGTTGGCTAATATGAATGGTATAAAAAGTTTTAGAAGTTTGTAAATTAAATTAGTTTTATATAAGTGTAAGTGAATCTATTTTCATATATATATATATCAAATGTGGAGACAATCTATTGTTAAAAATTAAAAATTTAAGGTTTTTAGGGGAAAAGTAATTTTTGAGAAGTTACCTCAATAGTGAGAATGGATAGAGGAACAAGGGCAACAAAGAGAAGTGACAATATTAAATACTAACATAAAAAATAATTAAAATATATGTATAAAACATGATATGATATTGAAAAATAATACGAGTATTACATGAATATCTCAAAATTTATATAATATTAACGAGTAATTTATTAAATTATATAATATAAAATAATTTAAACATGATTTTTACATAATAAAATACATATGCTTATACGATATGAATACATGAATCGCGAGATTTACTCGTCACCTTTGGAGGAAACTATCTGCTGGGAATTGTCAAATGGGGTGGAACATGATGGCAGAACCTGTTCAAAGGGGGCAATAGTTAATCTAAAGATTGTTGCTTCTTTTTCTGATGATTTATCTCAAAATGCATTGTGAAAATGGATGGCCTTTCTTGATGTTGTTGATGAAGGAAGAGATCTGAAGACATAGGGAGGAATTTATGGGTGCTTTTGAGAAAGTGAGATCTTGGCTTAGAAATGATAGGGAAAGGTTGTAGGTTACTGAGTGCCATCTTCGTGCTAACGAAACAGCATTGCTATCAGAGACTGCGGTTATTAAGGAGTAATGACCGGGAAAGAAACAGGTATCTCCAATCATTCTTAAATCGAGAAATCAGGAACCTTCTATCCAGCTGCATCCTAGAAATTTTCTAAGCTTCCTTTTCTTCATCATCTTCTTTAACCTTGCAACATTTTCCCAGCTGCCAGCATCAGCATATAAATTTGCCAACAGCCGACTGTTTCCTATGCTACCAGGCTCAAGCTGCCGCAGATGCTTGGCTGCTAGTTCGGCAAGATCAATATTATCATAGATCCTGCATGCTCCCAACAGTGCTCCCCAAACAAATAAATCTGGTTCCATAGGCATTGATTTAATTACATCGTAAGCGTCATTGAGTTTTCCAGCTCGACCTAAGAGATCGACTAGACAAGCATAATGCTCTAATCTTGGAGCAATCTTGTACTTATCTTGCATCAAGTTGAATAAATTCTTTCCAAGATCAGCCAATCCAGCATGACTACAAGCACTGAGGACTGCAATGAAAGTCAAGTGATCTGGCTTCTTCTCCCTCTCCATCTGTTTAAAAAGCTGAATTGCTTCCTCACAGTATCCATGATTCGCGTACCCGAAAATCATTGAATTCCAAGTAACAATGCTCTTTTCAGACATTTTATAAAACAAAGTTCTTGCTTCAGATATAAAGCCACACTTAGCATACATGTCAACAAGAGCACTCTTCACAAAAATATCATCTGCGATACCAATCACCGTTGCATATCCATGAACCTCCTTCCCAAGCTTCAAATTCATTGCATTCATGCAAGCAGGCAAAAGACTACTGATTGTGGCTGAGCTTGGATATAACCCTTGCTTCATCATCGCCTTAAAAGTATCGAAAGCTTCATGATATCTAAAATTCTGCACAAGCCCTGATACTACAGAAGTCCAAGATACCACATCAGGCTCAATCCCATTAGCCAACATCAGGTCAAAAACTTTAGACACCAACAAATGTTCTCCTTTCTTTGAAAACCCTGCAATCAAAGTGTTCCAAGTAACCACATCAGGCTTAACTCCCATCAATTTCATCTCTTCCACCAAACGTAACCCTTCTTCAACCATCCCCTTTTGAGCATATCCTGAAACAACAGCATTCAAAGCTACCAAATCTTTCTCAAACATCCCATCAAACACTTTTTTTGCCTTTTCGACTTGCCCGCATTTCGAGTACATATCAATAAGGGAACTGATAATAAAAACATCAGTTTCAAAAGATTTCTTGAGGCAGAAGCAATGAATTTTCTTTCCTGTTTCTTGATCCAAGACACGCCCACAAGCTTTCAAAATGCTGGGGATTAGATATTTGTTGACTCCCAAACCCTCTGCTTGCATTTCAGTGAAAATATTTATTGCCTCCCGATAACACCGACGTCGGGAATATGCCCCTATGATTGAAATCCAATGGCGAACATCCGTTTTGGGTATTTTATCGAACAGTTTACGAGCATCTGATATTTGGCCACACTCCGTGTAAAAAGTTATGAACTTGGTGGCCAAATAAGTCAAACTAGTCAAACCCTTGATGATCAGGTGCGCATGAAGTAGTTTTCCTGATTTCAGTGCTCGATCATGAGCGTAGATTTCTATAAGATTGGCGTAGGCATCAGTTGATGATTGAAACGAACGGTGCATGATGGGCAGTTTTCTTTTTCTTGAGGTCCCCAAGAAATGCTCTGCCGTTAAACTTGGAGATGCCTTTTAGTTAGTCAATTGGGTAATGTTATCTACAAATTATTAGACTGCAAATGACCAGAAGATCTTAGACACTGATTATGCTTACTTTGACAATTAACGGGACCATCACGAGTTGA
>JBBYHL010043843.1:30184-40600 GCA_038381835.1 Adansonia madagascariensis
CAAGTCCATGAGGCACTTAGACAAAAAAATGTTTAATAGTCTTCGTTAAGTGACTCTAAATGAGTATCGTTATTTGAGGTAGATCGTTCAGTAGTCTTCGTAGACAACTTTAATCAAGTATTGCTATTTAGGATAGATTACTAAATAGTCCTAAGTGACTAGATTGTGATATTAAACTATGTCTTTGGGCTTTCGACCCTATATATTATAGGTATAACACAATATATATATAGATATAGATATAAAAATATCTGCACAATATATATTTAGATATAGATATAATATTTTAAAGTTCTTCAAATACATGAAAAAATTTTAAAAAAAATAAATGTACTTTTAAATGCTAAAATTTAAATCTCAGATTTGTTTTGAATATAAGGTTGAACACAAACCTACCAAACTGATTAAACAGATCGAACTTAACCCTCTCCAGTCGATTTGGTTCAATTTGATTAGTTTTGATAAATGCCGATTTTGCAGATGCAGCTTGATCTAACGTGGGCCTCAAATTCTATCTAGATCTACCTATTTTTATAATACTAGTCTAGGTTTATTTAAGTCTGCTCATATTAGTATATATATATTTTTAAAATTTAATTTTTAATAATTTAATATTTTTATTAAATTTTAAAATATAATTAATTTAATATATTATTTTAATATTTAACTTATAATATTATATATTTATTTTTTACATGATAAAAATTATATATACATAAAATTTATATAATTAAAAAATAAATTAAATAAAATTTAAACTTAAAATATTAAAATCAAAAATTAATTCATTTTTTAAACTTAATACTCTTACTTGAACTTTTTAAATATTAAATGGATAATCTAATACGAAAATAGTTTTAGCCCGGGCCAATCCGGTAAAGTTCGAATCAAATCAAGGAAAGGAAAGGCAAAGCAGTAATTCTACCGAAATCGAGGCCTGACTTCGGAATCAAATTAAATTTCAATTTCACCGATTTAGGGCACACCTATAATCCTATAAAGAAAACCAGCCCCAACCCTAAAGCAGTAAAAATCCAAACCAAAACAAAGAGATTTTCTCGCACTCTCGCGTCTCGACTCTGGACGGAGATATTTTTTTTGGAGCGTCGCGTCGCGTCTCGGTTCGATTTAAATCCCCCCAAACCCTATCCATTTCATCTTTCATGGCGTAAAATTCAAGTACAAATCTCTCGCTCTCTATAACAAGTATTTCTCTCACCCACCATCTCAAGTGAAGAATCACTCTTCGAAATTCAAACCCTAGAAAATGTCGGGTGGATTTTTCCGGGTAATTCTTTTGTTTTTATTTATCTTGTGTATTGCTCAGATCTTTGCAATTGAATCGGTTTCCGACTGATTTTATTTTTATTATTTTTTTAATTTAGGGTACTTCGGCCGATCAGGACACTCGTTTCTCCAATAAGCAAGCGAAGCTACTGAAATCGCAGAAATTTGCTCCCGAATTAGACCATCTGGTTCGCTGTTATATACATTAATGTTTTTTTCCTTTCAGTTTTGATGCAATTAAAGGTGTTAATGTTCAATGATAGTATTTAATTTTATGAAAAAAAAAAAAAATAAACATTGTTATTTTTTTAGGTTGATATGACAAAGGTTAAGATGGATGTTATTAGACCTTGGATTGCTACTCGGGTAACTGAGCTTCTTGGTTTCGAAGATGAAGTTCTTATCAACTTCATCTACGGTCTTCTTGATGGGAAGGTATTATGATGTTTTCTACCCTATTGTTTTCGTTTGTCTGGCAATGTTCGCATAGTTAAATAGTTTGATATGACTTGAAAGGGATTAAGGCTAGTATGTTAGTTAGATAATTGCACTTGATGGGATTTTCATTTATTTAATCTTTACTGGGCTTTCAGTTTTACTGATATGGCTTCCTACTAAGCGTCTTTTAATATGGGTTTTTGATAATGGTGCAATGTTGTTTATAGTTCATCTTGTTGTTGATTCTGATGCAGGAAGTTAACGGCAAGCAAGTTCAGATATCCCTCACTGGATTCATGGAGAAGAATACTGGAAAGTTTATGAAAGAGCTTTGGTCTCTTCTACTTAGCGCACAGAGAAATGTAAGTGGTGTTCCCCAGCAGTTCCTGGATGCCAAAGAAGAAGAAACTAGGAAGAAAAAGGTAAATATTTCTATGAGTATGGTTTACGTTTGTGTTAGTAGTGTTCTTGTTTCTTGTTTAACAATGTTGTCATGGGTGGTTGCAGGCAGAGTCAGATCGGATAGCAAATGAGATTCAGAAGAATCAAGATAAGGGAAGTAGAGAACTTGAACAAGAGAGACTGAGGAAGATGGTAATATTATGTTTTTCATGATGGAGTTGCAGTGGATAGAGTTGGGTTTTTGGTTTTAACTTTCGTTTGTGTTTCTTATGGCATTCAGCTAGCTTCTGCAATTATTTGGGTTCATGTCCTTTACCTCAAACTACTGTAGGACGAAGGGGATGAAAGAAAGGCTGGTGATACAGAGCTGGATCCATCCTCAAAGAATACGCTGCTGCCAAATGGTTCAAGCGAACATCCTGATGATGAGAGAGATGCTGACCAAAGGAATGGTGTTGGAGGGAAGAGGTGAGGAGTTTAGCTTCTTTTATATCAGCTTTCTTTGGTGCATTTTTTTCCAGTCTATGGGCTTTCATAGGTGGCTTTTCAACTTATAAAATAGTACCAATATCACCTAAGCTTTTTGCTTCTGTTGTTGGATTGGGACTTTCTTTGAGAGGTGGGGGATTAAGAGTTTATTTTTTGTTTTTCTTTTCTGTACTTGTAGATGCCCAATGATTTTTTAGCCATGCAACTTTAGGTATAGCTTTTTATCATTCTTGGCCTGCTCCACCCATTATCTAGTCGGAAGTCCTAAGTTGGAAGTGATTTCATGTTTGTGGAAATTTGAGATTATGCATTAAAATGGTTTGAATTGTTAGCCTTTTCTTTCCAAATGGGTAAGTTCAGGGGTTCTTGAGAGGTGGTTTTTGAGTGCAAAATGTGTACTTGAAGTAAAAGAATGCAATTCCTTTAAAAACTAAGCATTTTTAATTTTTAAATGTACTTATGAGTTATGATGTATTAATCTCTTGCATAGTTTCTAGATCTCCATATTCAATTGACTGTTCTCCATCCCTTCATTAATACAATCACTGCTAGATTTTGATTGTATTGCTTAGATTGAATTTGAAAAACATGTGTATTAAATATGTTGGGTTTCATATGCAGATTGCGTTCTCGATCAGTCAGCAGATCATTTTCTAATTCGAGAAGCTATTCAGAGTATGTTGTCTCAATCTACAACTAATAGCATAAATGCTTTCAGATCATTGGGCCAGGATAAAATTTTTACATTAACCTTTTCATAATTAAAATGGGTGATTAGATGTTTAATTTATGTCTCTGATTGTTTCCTTGGTGTTCCATTAGTGTAAGATTTTTGAGATTCTAGCATCTTAATTTACATGCAGTGACCAACAGAACTTTAGGAGTGTATCTAGATCACCTAAACCACGGCAGCGCTCCATTTCCTCTGATAGGATGTATCCATCCCCTAGAAGGCGATCTCTAACTCCTCGGTCTAGGCATTCGCCTGTGTCTTCACGCTCTCCTGCAAGACGTAGACCATCTTATTCAAGGCGAAGATCACGATCTCGATCTCGTTCACTTCGCAGATCACCATCCCCTGTAAGACGTAGATTACGTTCTCCTTATCGGCGCAGGTCACCTACACCTGTGCGTCGTAGATCTCGTTCACCCATCCGACGTCATAGATCACGATCACCTGTCAGACATCATAGATCACCATCACCTGTTAGACGTCATAGATCACCATTTTCGATTCGACGTCGCAGATCACCGTCTCCTGTTCGACGTCGTAGATCTCCATCACCTGTGCTTTCTAGATCTCGTTCTCCTGTGCGACGCAGATCTCCTTCACCTGTACGTCATAGGTCTCCATCGCCTGGTCACCGTAGATCTCCATCACCCTCGCGACGTAGATCACCACCTCCTGTGCATCGTAGATCACCTTATCCCGTGCGACAGTGGCATCGCAGGTCTTCATCCACCCCACGGCGGCGCAGATCACCAGCTTCCAGCCGTAGGTCAATAACTCCTTCACATGGTAAGTCTCCGTCACCTAATCAATCAAGTTCTCTGTCTCCTGTACAACGTAGATCTTCTTCACCAGTTAGGATGTCTCCAAAGGAACAAAGATCACCTCTGCTTTCCCCTGGAGAAAGACAACGGTATGATGACATCCTTTTTCTACAGATTTGGTTTACTTGTTACTGCCTAGATTGAATATGTGGAGCAGTTTAATGTATGTTGCAAAATTCTATGGTACAGAATGCATAGGAAGTTGTCTCCTGTGGGACGTGGCCACTCTCCTGTCCCCAAATCTCTATCACATTTGAGGAACCAATCTGTCAGTGAAGATAGGAGGTATATTTTTAAACTTTGTTTTGAGATGTTTTATTTGTATCATAATCCATTGCGTTTTTATTGAATGTCCTTGTTTATGCAACTTATTCATTTCTAATTGGTTGTGAAGGCTGTCAAGTCCGATTGAAAGTCCCAGGAGGCAGAGGAGGGAGAAAATTGCTCATGATGATAGCTCTAGTCCTGAACGAAACCCAAGAGAATTGAGAGGTCAGTGGGACAGTAAAGGGACTGGGAGAAAAAATGAAGCCAGCAGAAGCAGGTTGGATTCCATATTAATAATTTTCTTATATCTTAGTGCCTTTATTGGCTCTTGTTAGATGATGAATGTTCAATATAGTTTGATCTAATTTTTCCATAGGCATTCCCCTTCGGACAGTAAGCAGACGGTTTCTCCTAGGAAGGTTTCTACTCCTGAACGATTGGTGAGCAGTCAGCCTACAGAGCCTCGGAGTAGGCTTAATAACATGGAACCAAGGAAGAAAGACCTTGAAACAAAGAGGTATTATTTTGTTGCAACCATAACATTTTACTTGTTTGATTACCAGTACAAAGACGTCTGACTGTTCTAGTACGTTCCTTGCAACAAAAGGTCTTCGGGAAAAGGGGTTCGTTTGGGAACTCCTGATCATCAGAGATCACCACCATTATCCGAGGACTCATTTCAAGGTGAGAAGCAAAGTAGATCACGCCTGAGAGAAGGAAAAAGATCTGATGAGAGAAGCCATTCACATCAAAATATGAAGGATAGCGATGAACGCCACAAAACAGAAACTTCACCAATGTTGCTTGAAAAGGTTGCTCATAGTAACCATGGTTTTGATTCAGTTTCTGAAGGCAGCGATAAGCGCAGAACTAAGCATAAGGAAAAGAGAAAGCATAAAAGGTTGGAGAGACGCAAAGTCACTTCAGATGACGACTCTTATAATTCTGAAATTGAGGACAGGAAAGAGGCTAAGAGGAGGAAGGAAGAAAAGAGATTAAGAAAGGAGGAAAAGCGTAAACGAAGTGAGGAGCGGCGTCGCAAAAGAGAACAACGGCGAGCAGAGAAGCTTAAAATGAAAGTTCAAGATGGTTTTTCTAATTCAGATGGTGAGCATGCAGCAAGGAGGGAGTCTCATCCAGGTGATGATGATGAAGAGGCAGAGACTGAGCAGAAGCAACTTGAAATTGAGTTAAGGAAGAAGGCACTAGAGTCACTCAAGGCAAAGAAAGGCAGTAGTCGCTGAATCAGTGTGTGTTTTGAACAATAATACGTTATTTTTATCGTTAATTCTTGTTAAGCAGACGCATTTAAAGTTTCATAGGAGTAATGTTTCGAATTGGAGGGTCTCCAATGTTGGTTACTGCTTAATGTAGTAATTGTTTACTGCTGCCAGGCCTGCTGGAAATGAGGATTTCCCCATTTTCATTTTTCCCTTCTTTGACTGCAACTTTACGCTGAAATTGCTGCTAGATTTCTGATACTATTAGGGTTGGCAGAATCCTGTAGGGTGATTTTTTTTTTTTTTAAAAAAAAGGGGGTTCGGGGTGGAGAGGGCTGGTCTTTTATTATAACTCTCAGGATCAGCTTAGAAGCGGATTTAGATAAAATCTCCTGTGACCCGAGATTTATTAAAATATTTGTTTTTAATTTTATAATTATTCTTTACATACTTTAGTTGAGTTATTTTTTTTTTTTAATTTTTTATAAAAGTTCATCACATGTATTTTATTTAGTATTATAAGAGTTAATACGATATAAAGTATCAAGTAAAGTTCGCGGATGTGTTAGGGTTGGTAGGATTTTTTTTTTTTGGGGGGGTTTGAGATTAGAGTTCTAAATAAAATAGAGCTTGGGATGATATCCAGGTAGTTAATACTGTGTTAGCGAACGTATTATTTTTATTTTGGTACAGTTATATATTGATATTAGTGTATTTTTGTGTATCATTTTGAGGTTTATCAGAGTTTAAATATTTTTAATTTATATATATGAAAAATATTTTTAAATATAAAATAAATAATATTAAATAAATTTTATATATTAAATATTCATCAATTATATATAACGTTTTAAAAAAAAAAATTTATCAAATGTAAAAAAATTAATATCAGTTAAGTAGTAAGGTTAAAATTTTTTAATAATCGTTAAATTTATAAATAATTATATTTAATATTCATCAAATTTGTGAGTAATTATGTATAATATTTATTAGATTTAAGAGCAATATTAGTTTAATTTTTTTTATAAGCTTATATTACGTACCGATCAGAATAGTTATTTTTTATCAGCACCACTAAAACAAGTTGATATCTACCGGTACGGTCGATACAAACTAAAATCAAGACCAAAATGAAACTAACTATCATTAGCATTATTATATGTCAAAATTAGCACGTATCGACCGATACGGCTTATACTAGTACAATACCAATAACACTAGATGAGATTCAAATATATATATATATATATATATATATATATATATGAAAATCAAGTTGAGATTGGGTCAAGAAAAACCAGTACGTTACAACCCTAGTTCTTTAGGAATTTGCTTTCCTCGTGTATAATTTACTCAAACGGTGTGAAGTGTGAATATGCATGTTGTTGCCTTGATTTTTTTTTCTTTTTTTTTGCAATTTACTTATTGAACGTAATTGACGTGAAATGTGAGTTCGAACTTTGTTTATTTAGATCAAACATTACATGGAAAGTACTTGGCCAATAGTTTGATGACCGGAAATTAAGCAGGGCACCGCTCTCGTTAGTGCTGTTAGCATTTGACACGAATCACTTATTTATGGTCTCCTGCTGAGATTAATATTGTTGGTAACATTAGATTGATCTTGAATGTGAGAGATCAATCCGCTTTGATTTAAATTACAATTCATTTAATAAAAAATATTTTTATTTAAATTAAATATAAAAATAATATTTTAATCTAACGTATATATATATAAAATATAACATAAAGATATAAAATAAGATATTGCTGATGTGGACGTTTTTTCTTTTTGACGCGTAGTATAAGTTTAAATAAATAATATCTTATCAATTTATTCTCAAAATTTAAATTTTAAGAAAAATATTTTTAAAAAAAATTAAATTTTTATGCCTAACACATCTTATCTATTCACACTTACAAAAAAAAAAAAAATTCTTATCTCTTACTTAGATTTCAAATTAAATTCTAATTTTTAAAAGAACTATCCATCTTTATTATCCAATAATTAATAATTATTGATTTAAATACATTAAATTTTAGGATTTAAAATCAAAATAATATCTAATCTTTTCTATATAAACAAATGCTTCTAAACCCAAAAGATCCATTGTATTAATTTTACTTAATTTGGTTGCTATAGTTTTTTGCTAGAAATATATCAAACCTATTACTCGCAAGTAGTTACAACTCTTACCTCTTGCCTCCCGGTCTAAGGCATTGCGTTCATTTCTTTGCTGGATCAAAATTTCTGTCAATAATAGTGATAAAGAAATGGTGAACTAGATTAAGCAAAAATTGTAATCTATTGATCAAAGTGAAATTATTTTTTTAATTATTTCATTGTCGATAGTAATATTGTTTCCAATTCTTATGGATTGACAATAAAAGTATTGCAAAGGAATAAAGGTGCAATAGTGAGTAGAAGGATGAAGTTGAGCCTGTAAAAGGCTAGACACTTAGGGATGTGGATTTCTTCATTGTTTTTGGTTTGCAACAAATAAGTTATGACTTAGAGAATGGAAGTAGCTTTCTAACTTTTCGTATCTTCAATAGACCAGTAACAATTAATACTCAATACATATAAGCAAATTGTTCTTGCATGCTAAATGACTAATATTTGAAAGTGGCAATGCTCTTTTATAATGTTTTACGGATTAATAAAGTATTATCTCTTTTATCATCATTTGATAAGATTATTTAGCGAACTTCGATTTCAATTTTGCTTTTTTTTTCCTTGATAATTTATTATTGAAATCATACTTTTTTTAATTCATAAAAATATGAAAAGAAATAGAAATGAAACAAATTATATGTGGTTGATTTGTATGTGAAAATATCATCTCAAAGATTTAATAACAATGTTTGTATCTTGATATTTCTTATTGCATGATTATATATACAAAAATAAAAAAGCATTATATATATATATATTTATACATTGCCAAAAAAAGGGAACAAAATTAGCATATTTATATATTTATATATTTTTTCTTTAATATAATACAAAAATTAGCTAAAATTTGTTATAAAATTTTGATAAGATAAACAAATCAACTCTATCAAAATTTTAAACTTTAAAATTATTTGTTGCAAAATTTTGATAAGATTGACCCATCAACCCTATCAAAATTTTGAACTATAATTCAAAAGAAATATCAATTTAAAATTTAAAACTTTTAAGAATTACAATCCAAATCAATATAGGTATTTTTTAAATTTAAAAGAAATTAAATATAATTATTATCTTTATAGATTACATATTATTTTTTTAATTTAAAATTTTCAGCAAAAAAATTACGAAGGTAAATTTTTTTTGTGTAATCGTTTGATTTTAGATGCTTTAAATTCAAACATACATATATCGCTTATTAATTATTTTCTTTCTAAACTCAAAAGATAATGAATTTTTTGAGCTAATTAAGATATTCAATATTTATCAATCATATTTATTAAAAAATTTGAATTCTAATTCTTCTAATTCTTTTTTAAAATCATTTGTTCACTTACAAATTCAAATAGTTATTCAAAAATGAATTATCTGATGAGAAAAAAGATTTGAAATAAGTGTAGATAAAGAATTTAATTTTGAAAAGAGAAAATCAAGTGCGAATCATATAATATTTAAATTATATTACTTATCAAATATTTTTTATTATTATTCTAAATTTAATATCAAAATCTGTCAAAAATTAAAAATTTGAATTTAAGAATATTATAATTACAATTCATAATTTTTGAATCCAAGTATAGTTTATATATAAATTTTTATCAAGTTAAATAAAAATCAAAAATTAAAAATAAAGAGTTCATAAAGCAAAAGAATTGCCTCCAAGCCAATGTTGTTTTATTATTTATGATTAGAAATAGTGGAAGATAAGTGTTTTTTTTTTTTATTTTATTTGGCATTTACTTTTATTAACTATGATAGAAATTTATGAAGCTAAAAAAAAAAGGAGAAAGCCACCCTATACATTTTCTATATGTATTACTTTCAAAAATTGTTTATGGTGAAATTAAGAGTTAAGGAAAAGAAGATAAATTTTAATTTAAATTAGACAAAATTTTATCACTTTTGCTTTGCGATATTATGAAATACTAGAATTTGGCACTCACGATGTGAGTGTTATTTTTAAAGAATATAAATAAGTTATGATGTAATTTTTTTAGGAATATAAGAGGGGATTAGTTTTTTTTTTTATAAACTAGTGCAGTAATTTTCTTCAAAAATTATTAAAATTTATAAAAAAATCCTTAATTTTATATTCATGGTTAATAATTTATTTTATTTTTTAGTAATTTATTACATGAGTTAATGTCTTTTAACTCATATGCCAAATTCAGTCAAAAATATTATAATTATATAGATTTAAAGCTTAATTGATAGTTAATTCTAAATAATGACAATTATTAACTATAAAAATATGTGTAATACAAGATTGGTCTTGCATGTCTATGACCAAAGATAAGAAAAAGACATTAGGCAAACTGGAATTACTATTAGCAAGTAACCATTAATAATTAACTATATCTTTGTAAATAATTAAAAATAAATAAATTTAGAACCTTTGAACTAATAACTATTTTCTTCGGTTTCAAAGTTTTAAAAAAAATTCAATTCCTTACCATATCCATTGCAATGCTTGTGCAATATAACTTCTAAAAAAGTTTTAAATTTTCTTTTAAATTGAAATAGATAAAAAGATATGGATAGAAGACAATATTTAACAACTAAGTAATTAATTTTTAAGTAGGAAAA
>JBBYHL010044055.1:0-10012 GCA_038381835.1 Adansonia madagascariensis
ATCATCTCTTTTTGTTCTCTTTTGCATGCATGCATCATTTCATTATTATTATTGCCATGGGACAATTGGCCAATGGTGCAGTGTTTACCAAAGGGGTGTTTGTCATGGAGCAATAATCCGCCACAAAGTTAAAATCTTTCAAGAAAGTTTGAACCTAGTTTGAGCGATGACAGCGTGAAGATGGTGATGTCCTAGAACTCGAGTATATCTCAACAACACACGAAAAGATTGAAATAAGGTATCATTAGAATGACTGGCAAGATCTGAAATATATATGGACCAGTTAGGATAGTACCAAGGAATTATTCACAAAGAGATACAGGGACATCGCCCTTTTACTCCAGGTCCATTTGGATGTTAATCTGCTGCAGGCTACTTCCTAATTTTGGAACCCAGCATATCGATGCTTTACCTTTAACCATGAGGATTTGACCCCTACAATAGAGGAATATACCTTACAGCTCAACATCGAGAGGGCTAAGACTGATAGAATATATTGCAAGGCGTTGAAACCTCTATCTTTTAAGAAAAGATTGGCCCAGATTCTCAGTGCACTCGAGATGTGGATTGAGGGTCACATCAAGAGAAGGGAAATGGTGAGTGCATTTCATGGGCTAGTTTAAAAGAGGTAATGGCGAATATTGCTGCCATTCAAAAAATGCAAGATATATTCATTTTGGCAATATATGGCCTAGTCATTTTCTTGAAGACGCTTGGTTATGTTGAAACGACGGTGGTAGATTTTGTTTCTCGATTGTGTTGCAACATTAACCCAACACCTGCTATCATCGCTGAAACCATTCGAGCCCTTAATTTTTCCAAGAAAATAAGGACAGGACGTTTCATTGGATGTGCACCTATGCTTTACTTGTGGCTTGTTAGCCACCTTTGCCTGGAAAAAAAGATGAGGCCATACAAGTTCTTCCCTGACTTCAGTCCTATCTCCAAAGTCCTCGATAAGGAATGGCTTCATAAAAAGTTCAAAGAACAATGGATCCAAAAACTTCAGAATCTCAACGAGGATAAAAGTGACATGGAAGGCTGCTTGGTTCTTACCACAAACCATCATGTATAGATATAGGGATTACAGCTGTGTGCCACTCATTGGGTTATGGGGAAGTACCAGTTACGCACCTATTCTGGTACTTCGATAATTTTTGTGTCGGTAATTTGTCCCTTTTGTTCAAGACCTTAAGGCATGCGACCTTGAATATGGTAGGCCGATTATAAGTAAAAAATTTAGTTAGCCTTTCGGGCTTGGAGATAAACTCATTACATGGAAAGACACTAGAGAGGAGGTAATGTGACTGCAGGGTATAATGAATGGAAGATACGTCCCATGAATGATGCCTTGCCTCTGTCTGCTGTTGTATCTGTAGATGAAGAATTCCCTTCTAAAATCAAATTGCTTAGATAGGAATTCAAATAAGAAAAGACAACTCTTACCAAGGAAATTGCCTACCTAAAGGAGAAAAAAAGTCAATTGGAGATAGATGTTTATCTACGTGAATGTGAGGTAAACGAGCTGATAAGGAGAAAAATCATCTCAAAAAAGATCTCGAGAGTCTAAGGAAAGACTATATGGCCATCAACAAAGCAAACAAATCATGATGCCAAAATAAGTCTTCAATCGAGTGGAGAACAGAAGTTGCCACCTTTGGAAAAGAACTACATTAATGAAAAGAAGCGATTAAAGATAGTAAAGAGAAGCTTATTAGAGCTTGAACCCTCGCATCAACTTATCAAAGGAGAAATGTACAGTTAGAGGCTTGAGTTTAAGATTTGAGAGCGAATTAGGTTAAGAGCAAGATGTTAACATTCAGGGTTCAACGCTTAGAGCAGTCCTTGCAAGCTTGGCAAAACTAGGTGGATGAATTAGTAGAGGCTTTAGAACGGCGGGAGCAAGAATGGCAACCAATATTTGATCAGGCATGCCAAAATTATTAGACTCATCATCACCATCTCACTAAACAAATTTAGGTAGCTTAGTTGGAGGCTAAATATATGATAGACGTGGCTCAATCTTTAACATGAACCAGCTTACCTACCAGAGCTCATGAACAAGAACTGCTGTATTTCTTAGAACATGTGATTAAATAATGTAATCATGCTAGACATTTTTGAATGTAATCATATGTATTCAAGACTTTGGTTGCTTCAATGAAAGACGTTATTGGTGGAGTTTTTTCCTAATCCAATTATCCCTCTTGTATTTGCATCAATAACAATTATTCTTTTTCTACTTTGCATCAATAACATAATTCTTTTTCTGCTTCATGGATTCATATCCATTTTCATGTCATGTCTTGACACATTCTAAAGGTCTAATCCGTCAATAATCTAAAGTGAAGGTGTCTTGAAACATGGAATCTTCAGCTTGCCATCGCTACAAACTCGTACCCATTGTAAAACCATAGAGAATGATCATCAATCCCACATTAAGTGACTAGAACTCATGTATAGAGAATCTTAAAAATAATCAGCTCGTAGGAATAAAGAACTTCAGTCTCAAATGGCAAAATTGGCAAAACTATTGTCTGAAGCTTTAAAGGATAAAAGACAAACGTGCACCATCGACACTAGCAAAAACGGGCAACCTCAGGAGTAATCTAAATAGTGGTACCAAGGCTACTAATGTGCCTGAAGTAGCTTTGCATGAACAGCATCCCCTGATAGCAAGAATTTCGTCGACTCAACCATTCATTTATGTCAATCCTTCAACAACTCCATATTTAGTTCAAGGCTCTTCGCTTGCTACACCTATAATACCAGATCTTGATAAGCATGCAGAATAAGAAAGGGCAAAAAGGTCTTTGAAAAATGATGAAGATTTAAACAAATACCAATCTCTAAAGAAACGTCTTCAAGTTATCTAGAAAAGTGATAAATTTGGAATTGCAAACATGAAGGCTCTAGGACTAGTCTCTAGTCTCATCATTCTGCATAAATTCAAGGTTTTAGAGTTTGAAAAATATAATGGGATCACATATCCCACTGCCCACCTTCAAATGTATTATCGCAAGATGATCGGGTATGAGGAAAATGAAAAATTACTAATCCACTACTTCCAGGATAGTTTAACTGGGGCAGTTCTTTGATGGTAAATAGGGCTAGACTCTCTAAGAATTCAAACATGGATAGATATAGCTCATGTATTCCTTAACCAATATAAACACGTATTTGACTGGGCCCCAGATCACCTCTCTCTCATGAACATAGTGAAGAAAGCCTCTGGGAGTTTTAAGCAATAAGCCCAAAGATGAAGGGAGGAGGCAGCTCAAGTTTAGCCCTCATTAACTGAAAAAGAAATAATAGTTATGTTCATTGGTACTTTAAAAGCTCTTGCAAGAAGTTAGTAGGAAACACCACGAAGAATTTTGCTGATATGGTCATATCAGGGGAGATGATTGATAATGCCATCAAAAGTAGGAAAATATCTATGTGAGAATTATCCAGGTCAATTAAGAAACCAACAAGTAAAGGAAAGGAAAAAAAAGTAAACACTGTTAGTCGCAGCATTGCAAAGTTCCCTAAAAATCCATGCTCAACTCAAGGGGTATATGCCCTAAATATGTTGTATCCGGGTTTTAGCCCCTACCAAATGACATCAGTAATTCATTCTGCTGGGATTGCTCCAACAGTCACCCTCACACCAAATCCTGTTCAAAATAGTCCTCCAAACATGCAACCTCACAGCACAAATAGTGCTAGAGCCTTAAGTAATCATCAAACACCTTGAAAAGGGAACATTTTGACCATTTACCATACTCATTTAAAGAGATTTACAATTGCTTATTAGCTGGCTGATTGATCACCCCAGTGTTCTTAGACTCAAAATCTCCACCATACCCCAACTAGTACGATGAGAACGCTTACTGTGAATACCATGCTAGAGCACAGGGACACTCAATTAAGAACTATAACTTATTCAAGAGAAAGGTGTAGGGCCTACTGAAAAGAGGTGTAATCAAAATAGAGTAAGGGCCCAGACCAAATATTGGGGCTAACATGCTCTCTAATCACGCTAAACTAAAGGTAAATGCCATGATTAATAGGAAAGGCTGTTGGATCAAAAGAGATATCAAAAAGGTCAAGACACCAATGAGTAGAATGTGGCAAGCATTCAGGGAAGTTGGGATAGTGAACCTGAGAGAGGAATTCATGGAGTCCTCTTGCTGCTATTGTGCTTAAAAGTATGATTTTTATAGTAATGTTTGTCATTCCTGAAAATGGTCCAAGGAATGATGGACCAATCCGAGATAAAATTCTATAAGGAATATCATGAACTAACTTATCCATCCATTAACATTATCGAAAGGGAGAAAGCAAATGATAATGGTGTCTTGATTTGCCTTTTTATTATAAGTATAGAAAGGAGGCCAAATGAAAGCTTTAGGCATTATGCCTCTAGGTGGATGGAAAAGGCCACCTAAATTCAACCGCTATTGACAGAGAAAGAAATGATCATCAGGTTTATTGGCACACTATAGTCACCATACTATAAAGAAGTGGCAAAAAGAACTCTTAAATGCTTTATAAACATAGTCATAATTTATGGGATGATGAATGAGACTTTGAAAAGAGAATTAGGTAGGGACAAAAAAAAAGGAAAAGTCAAAACAACATGATAGCTGAGGTTCAACAAGGGAGCCAGTTCATTTCAAACCCATGCAGCCGTGAAACTAGAAAGGTTCATTGCTGAGCAAGATTGCGAGATGATGAAAAATATGGAAAAGCTAAAAAGGCCAATGAGCATAGTTTGGTAGATTTTGGTAAAAGCCATACCCTTTAGATGCGTAAAGAATTTTGTGCCATGGTTTAAAGAATGATGAAGGAAGGCAGCATCGAATTTTATGATGAGAAGCAGACTTTCACTATTCAAGCTATAGATGCACTTTTATCCGTCAATGCCACAGAAGGGGATGGGAATAATCCTTCATATGGCATCAGAAAACCACTGATCTTGTATGATAATCGACTGCGTCCTTAAGTTGCTCCCACCCTATCTGCACCAAGGATGGTCATTTAACTGCCATCTCCATTCCCCTATGAAGACAACAAGGCTGTTTCTTAGAACTATGAGAGTAAAACCTTAATTATCAAGGAATCTAGTCAACTAGCCTCAAATATTGATATTTTAGGGTAAGCCACTTAACTCAGAGTGGTAGATGTTATTCACCACCAGCTTCAAGAGATGAAGCTCAACAAGAAGATACTAGCCAGAGTCTTCAAACACTTAAGTCTGTAACTAAAGGTCAAATTCAAAAGTTACCAAGGACTTGCTAAGTGAAAAAAAAGTAATGAAATTTTTAAGTTCATCAAGTATAGTGAATACAGTATCATGTACTAGCTAAATAAGCAACCTACCCAAATATCCATGCTATCAATTTTGTTAAACTCAGAAGCTCATAGAAATGCACCCTTAAAAATTTTGAACAAGGCTTATGTCTCTCTCGATATTTCTATAGGCCATTGTTTTGAACAAACTTGGATTCTTATTAATCTCCATTGTTTTTGTGAACGGGCACTATAAACACATTCACCTCATTGGGATACATGATATTGATGCTTTGGTTTGGCGAGAAAAGCTTTTCCTTTTGCCCTTTTTTTTAATCAAAGTTCGTATATCAAGTGAGATAAACTTGGATTCTTATAAAAACCATAATTCTTTTCATGATTACACACTATAGTCACGATCTTCTCATTGGAATAGATGATATTGATGCTTTCATTTGGCAAGAAAAGCTTTTCTTTTCATCGTTTTCCTTTGAATCAAAGTTCAACCATCAAATTAGATAAACTTGGCTCTCGTAAGAATTTGCATTCTTTTTTTGATCGGGTACTATAAGCACATTCTCCTCATTAGGATACATAATATCAATGCTTTGGTTTGGTAGGAAAAGTTTTTTTTCCCATCAATTTCTTTTTAATCAAAGTTTGTATACCAAGTGAGACAAACTTGGATTCTTATAATATTCTCGATTTTTTTCATTAGGTTTATGATATTCTTGCTTTGATTCCACAAGAAAAACTCTTTTTTCCACCATTTTTCTTAGAATCATTGCACATGCATCAAATAAGGCAAACTTTGATTCTTGAAGTAATCTCCATTATTTTTGTGATTATGCACTATAATCACATTCTCGCTTATTGGGATACATGATATTAATGCTTTGTTTTGGCAAGAAAAGTTTTTGTTTCCACCATTTTCCTTTGAGTCAAAGTTCGTTTGTCAAAATGAGACAAACTTGGATTCTTATAACAATCCTGAATCTTTTCATGATTAGGCATCGTGATCATAATTTTCTCATTGGGATACCTGCTACTGATGCTTTGGTTTGGCAAGAAAAGCTTTTCTTTCCACCATTTTCCTTAGAATCAAATTTCGACCATCACAAACTTGGATTCTCATAAGAATCTTTATTTTTTTTATGATCGGGCTCTATAAGAACAGTCTTCTTATTAGGACACACGATACTGATGGTTTGGTTTTGGTAAGAAAAGCTTTTCTTTCCATCATTTTGTTTAGAATCAAAGTTCGCTTGTCAAACAAGATAAACTTGGATTCTCGTAAGAATCTCCATTATTTTTGTGAATGGGCACTGTAAGCACATTCACCTTATTGAGATACATGATATTTGATGCTTTGATTTAGCAAGAAAAACTTTTATTTTCATCATTTTGTTAATCAAAGTTCGTATATCAAGTGAGATAAACTTGGATTCTCATAAAATCCATAATTCTTTTCATGATTACGCACTATATTCATGATTTTTTTATTGGAATCGATGATTTTAATGCTTTCATTTGGCAAGAAAAGCTTTCCTTCCATTATTTTCCTTTGAACCAAAGTTGAATGATCAAATGAGACAAACATGGCTCTCATAAGAATCTGCATTCTTTTTTTTATCGAGTACTATAAGTACATTTTCCTCATTGGGATATATGATATCAATGCTTTAGTTTGGAAAGAAACTTTTTTTCCTACCAATTTCTTTTAAACCAAAGTTTGTATGCCAAGTATGAGAAGCTTGGATTCTTATAATATACTCTATTCTTTTCATGATAAGGAAATATAATTATGATCTTTTCATTAGGTTCATGATTTCTTGCCTTGATTCTAGAAGAAAAACTCTTATTTCCACCATTTTTCTTAGAGTCATTGCTCATCCATTAAATATGGCAAACTTTGATTCTTGAAGTAAACTTCATTATTTTTGTGATTGGGCACTATAATCACATTTTCCTTGTTGGGATACACTATATTAATGCTTTGTATTGGCAAAAAAATCATTTTCTTCCACCATTTTCCTTTAAGTCAAAGTTTATTTGTCAAATGAGACAAACTTGGATGCTTATAGTAATCCCCAATTTTTTTGTGATTAGGCACAATGATCACAATTTCTCATTGGGATGCCTGATACTGATGCTTTGGTTTGGCAACAAAAGCTCTTCTCTCCACCATTTTCCTTAGAATCAAAGTCTGTCAATCACAAACTTGGATTCTCACAAGAATCTCTATTCTTTTTGTGATCGGGCTCTATAAATGCATTCTCCTTACTGGGATACATGATACTGATGCTTTGGTTTGGCAAGAAAAGCTTTTTCTTTAACCATTTTCCTTTGAGTCAAAGTTTATTTATGAAATAAGACAAACTTGGATTCTTATAACAATCCCTAATCTTTTCATGATTAGGCATCGTGATTATAATTTTCTGATTGGGATACCTAATATTGATGCTTTGGTTTAGCAAGAAAAGCTTTTCTTGCCACCATTTTCCATATAATCAAATTTCGTCCATCATAAACTTGGATTCTCACAAGAATCTTTATTCTTTTTTTGATCGAGGTCTATAAGCACAGTCTTCTTATTGGGATACACGATATTGATGATTTAGTTTGGCATGAAAAGCTTTTTTTTCCACAGTTTTCCTTATAATCAAAGTTCATTCGTCAAATAAGGCAAACTTGGATTCTCGTAAGAATCTCCACTATTTTTTGTGAATGGGCACTATAAGCACATTCACCTAATTGAGATACATGATATTGAAGCTTTGGTTTGGCAAGAAAAGCTTTTCTTTCCTTTATCTTTTTAATCATAGTTCGTATATCAAGTGAGATAAACTTGGATTCTCCTAAAAACCATAAATTCTTTTCATGATTACACACTATATTCACGATCTTCTCATTGGAATAGATGATATTGATGCTTTCATTTAGCAAGAAAAACTTTTCTTTCCATTATTTTCCTTTGAATCAAAGTTCAACCATCAAATGGGACAAACTTGGCTCTCATAAGAATTTGCATTCTTTTTTTGATCAGGTACTTTAAGCATATTCCCCTCATCGGGATATATGATATCAATGCTTTCATTTGGCAAGAAAAGTTTTTTTTCCCTCCAATTTCTTTTAAACCAAAGTTTGTATGCCAAGTGAGACAAGCTTGGATTCTTATAATATTCTCTATTCTTTTCATGATTGGAAATAGAATCGCGATCTTTTCATTAGGTTCACGATATTTTTGCTT
Source organism: Adansonia madagascariensis (assembly GCA_038381835.1). Lineage (NCBI taxonomy): Eukaryota > Viridiplantae > Streptophyta > Magnoliopsida > Malvales > Malvaceae > Adansonia > Adansonia madagascariensis. The sequence goes on from JBBYHL010044055.1 coordinate 8,528, forward strand.
TGATTCCACAAGAAAAACTCTTCTTTCCACCATTTTCCCTAGAGTCATTGGCCATCCATCAAATATGGCAAACTATGATTCTTGAAGAAATCTCTATTATTTTTGTGATTGGGCATTATAATCACATTTTCCTCATTAGGATACATGATATTAATGCTTTGTATTAGCGAGAAAAGCTTTTTCTTCCACCATTTTCCTTTGAGTCAAAGTTAATTTATGAAATGAGATAAACTTGGATTCTTATAATAATCCCTAATCTTTTCATGATTAGGCATAATGATCATAATTATCTCATTGGGATACCTGATACTAATGCTTTGGTTTGGCAAGAAAAGTTTTTCTTTCCACTATTTTCCTTAGAATCAAAGTTCGTACACCACAAACTTGGATTTTCACAAGAATCTCTATTCTTTTTGTGATCGAGCTCTATAAGCGCAGTCTCCTTATTGGGATACATGATATTGGTGCTCTGGTTGGGCATGAAAAGCTTTTCTTTTCACCATTTTCTTTATAATCAAAGTTCATTTGTCAAGTAAGACAAACTTGGATTCTCGTAAGAATCTCCATTATTTTTTTGAATTGGCACTAGAAGCACATTCACCTTATTGAGATACATGATATTGATGCTTTGGTTTGGCAAGAAAACTTTTCTTTCTGTTGTTTTCTTTTGAATCAAAGTCTATATATCAAGTAAGACAAACTTAGATTCTCGTAAAAACCTCTATTCTTTTCATGATTATGCACTATATTCACGATTTTTTCATTAGAATAGATGATATTGATGCTTTCATTTGGCAAGAAAAGCTTTTTTTCATCATTTTTCTTTGAATCAAAGTTCAATGATCAAATAAGACAAGCTTGGTTCTCATAAGAATCTATATTCTTTTTTTGATCTGGTACTATAAGCACATTCTACTTATTAGGATACATGATATCAATGCTTTGGTTTGCCAGGAAAAGCTTCTTTTCTCACCAATTTCTTTTAAATCAAAGTTTGTATGCCAAGAGAGACAAACTTGGATTCTTATAATATTCTCCATTCTTTTCATTATTAGGAAATAGAATCACGATCTTTTCATTAGGTTCATGGTGTTGTTGCTTTGATTCCATAAGAAAAACTCTTTTTTACCATTTTTCTTAAAATCATTGCTCATCCATCAAATAAGGCAAACTTTGATTCTTGAAGTAATCTCCATTATTTTTGTGATTGGGCACTATAATCACATTCTCCTCGCTGGGATACATGGTATTAATGTTTTGTTTTGGCAAGAAAAGCTTTTTCTTCCACCATTTTCCTTTGACTCAAAGTTTGTCTATCAAATGAGATAAACTTGGATTCTTATAATAATCCCCAATCTTTTCATGATTAGGCATAATGATCATAATTTTCTCATTAGGATACCTGATACTGATGCTTTGGTTTGGCAAGAAAAGCTTTTCTTTCCACCATTTTCCTTAGAATCAAAGTTCGTCCATCATAAACTT
>JBBYHL010044055.1:19705-40578 GCA_038381835.1 Adansonia madagascariensis
AATAGAATCATGACCTTTTCATTAGGTTCATGATATTGTTGCTTTGATTCCACAAGAAAAACTCTTCTTTCCACCATTTTTCTTAGAATCATTATTCACCAATCAAATGAGACAAACTTTAGTTCTTGAAAAAATCTCTTCTTTTCGTGATTACGCACTATAATCGTATTCTTTTCATTGGGATACACGATATTAATGCTTTGTTTTGGCAAGAAAATCTTTTCCTTCCACCCTTTTCTTTTCAATTAAAATTCATTTGTCAAATGAGACAATCTTGGATCCTTATAACAATCTCTAATTTTTTCATGATTAGGCACTATGATCATGGTTTTCTCATTAGGATACCTGATACTGATGCTTTGGCTTGGCAAGAAAAGCTTTCCTTTTCACCATTTTCCTTAGAATCAAAGTTCATCCATCAAAAACTTGGATTATCATAAGAATCTCCATTCTTTTTGTGATCAGGCTTTATAAGCACATTCTCCTGATTGGGATACATAATATTGATGCTTTGACTTGGCAAGAGAAGCTTTTCTTTGCACCATTTTCCTTAGAATCAAATTTCATCTGTCAAATGAGATAAACTTAGATTCTTGTAAGAATCTTCGTTGTTTTTGTGAACAAGCATTATAAGCACAGTTGCCTTATTGCGATACATATTATTGATGCTTTGGTTTAGCAAGAAAAGCTTTTCTTTCTGCCATTTTCTTTTGAATCAAAGTTCAACCATCAAATAAGACAAACTTGGTTCTCGTAAGAATCTGTATTCTTTTTTTGATCGGGCACTATAAGCACATTCTTCTCCTTGGGATACATTATATTAATGCTTTAGTTTGGCAAGAAAGGCTTTTTTTCCTATCAATTTCTTTTAAATCAATGTTTGTATGCCAAGTGAGAGAAACTTAGATTTTTATAATATTCTCCATTCTTTTCATGATTAGGTAATAGAATCACGACTTTTTCATTAGGTTCAGAAATTGTTGCTTTGATTCCATAAGAAAAACTCTTCTTTCCATAATTTTCCTTAGAATCATTGGTCACCAATCAAATGAGATAGATTTTAATTCTTGAAAAAATCTCCATTCTTTTTGTGATTATGCACTATAATCATATTATCTTTATTAGGATACACGATATTAATTTTTTGTTTTGGCAAGAAAAGCTTTTCCTTCCACCAATTTCTTTTCAATCAAAATTAGTCTATCAAATGAGACAATCTTCGATCCTTGTAACAATCTCTAATCTTTTCGTGATTAGGCTTTATGATCATGGTTTTCTCATTATGATACTTGATACTGATGCTTTGGCTTGGCAAGAAAAACTTTTCTTTCCACCATTTTCCTTAGAATCAAAGTTCATCCATCACAAACTTGGATTCTCGTAAGAATCTCTATTGTTTTTGTGAACAGGCATTATAAGCACATTCACCTCATTGGGATACATAGTATTGATGCTTTGATTTGGCAGGAAAAGCTTTTCTTTTCATCATTTTCTTTTGAATCAAAGTTCGTATATCAAGTGAGATAAACTTGGATTCTCGTAAAAGCCTCAATTCTTTTCATGATTATGCACTATATTCATGATCTTCTCATTGGAATAGATGATATTGACGCTTTCATTTAGCAAGAAAAGCTTTTTTTTCCATTATTTTTCCTTTTAATCTATGTTCAACCATCAAATGAGACAAACTTGGTTCTCATAAGAATCTGCATTCTTTTTTTGATTGGGCATTATAAGCACATTCTCCTCATTGGGATACATTAAATCAATGCTTTGGTTTGGCAAGAAAAGCTTTTTCTTCCCACCAATTTCTTTTAAATCAAAGTTTTTATGCAAAGTGAGACAAACTTGGATTCTTATAATATTCTCCATTATTTTCACGATTAGGCAATAGAATCATGATCTTTTCATTAGGTTCACGATATTTTTGCTTTGATTCCATAAGAAAAACACTTGTTTCCACCATTTTCCTTAGAATCATTATTGATCAATCAAATGAGACAAACTTTAATTCTTGAAGAAATCTCCATTCTTTTTATGATTAGGCACTATAATCATATTCTCTTCATAGCGATACACAATATTAATGCTTTATTTTGGCAAGAAATTCTTTTCCTTCTACCAGTTTCCTTTAAATCAAAATTCATCTGTCAAATGAGATAAACTTGGATTCTTATAATAATCTCTACTCTTTTCATGATTAGGCACTATGATCATGGTTTTCTCATACTTGATACTGATGCTTTGGTTTGGTAAGAATTGCTCTTCTTTCCATCATTTTCCTTAGAATCAAAGTTCATCCATCATAAACTTGGATTATCATAATAATCTCTATTCTTTTTATGATTGGGCTCTATAAGCATATTCTTCTTATTTGGATACACGATATCGATGATTTGGTTTGGCAAGAAAAGCTTTTCTTTTCACTTTTTCTCTAGAATCAAAGTTTGTTTATCAAATAAGACTAACTTGGATTCTCATAAAAATCTCTATTATTTTTGTGAGAGAGCACTATAAGCACATTCACCTCATTAGGATACATGATATTAATACTTTGGTTTGGAACGAAAAACTTTTCTTTCTGCCATTTTTTTGAACAAAAGTTTGTATATCAAGCAAGACAAACTTGAATTCTCATAAAAACCTTAATTCTTTTCATGATTATGCACTATCTTCATGATCTTCTCATTTGAATAGATGATATTGCTGGTTTCGTTTGGCAAGAAAGCCTTTTCTTTCCACCATTTTCCTTTGAATCAAAGTTCAATTGTCAAATGAGACAAACTTGTATTCTCGTAAAAATCTCCATTCTTTTTGTGATCGAGCACTATCAGCATATTCTTTTCATTACGATGCATGACATCAATGCTTTGGTTTGGCAAGACAAGCTTTTTCCCCCACTAATTTCTTTTAAATCAAAGTTTGTATGCCAATTGAGACAAACTAGGATTCTTATAATATTCTCCATTCTTTTCATGATTAGGCAATAGAATCACAATCATTTCAATAGGGTTCATGATATTGTTGCTTTGATTCCATAAGAAAAACTCTTCTTTCCACCATTTTTCTTAGAATTATTGTTCATCAATCAAATGAGACAAACTTTAATTCTTGAAAAAATCTCCATTCTTTTTGTGATTAGGCACTAGAATCATATTTTCTTCATGGGATACATGATATTAATGCTCTATTTTGGCAAGAAAAGCTTTTCCTTCCACCATTTATTTTGAATCAGAATTCGTCTATCAAATAAGACAAATTTGGATTGTTATAATAATCTCTAATCATTTCATGATTTGGCACTATGATCATAATTTTCTCATTAGGATATTTAATATTGATGCTTTGGTTTAGTAAGAAAAGCTTTTCTTTCTACCATTTTGCTTAGAATCAAAGTTCATTCGTCATAAACTTGGATTCTTATAAAAATCTCAATTGTTTTTGAGAACGGGCTCTGTAAGCATATTCTCTCATTGGAGCACACAATATTGATGCTTTGGTTTGGCAAGAAAAGCTTTTCTTTCCACCATTTTTTTTGGAATTAAAGTTTGTACGTCAAGTGACATAAACCTGCATTCTTATATTATTCTCCATTCTTTTCATGATTCGGTAATAGTATCATGATCTTCTCATTAGGATTCATGATAATGTTGCTTTGATTTAACAAGAAAAACTCTTCTTTTCACTATTTTCCTTAGAGTTATTGTTCATCAATGGAATGAGAAAAACTTTAATTCTTAAAAAAATCACCATTCTTTTTGTGATTATGTATGACAGTCATATTCTCTTCTTTGGGATACATGATAGTAATACTTTATTCTAGCAAAAAAAGCTTTTCCTTCCACCATTTTCCTTTCAATCAAAGTTCAGTTGTCAAATGAGACAAACTTGGATTTTTGTAAGAATCTTCATTGTTTTTTCGAATAGGCTCTATAAGCACATTCACCTCATTGGGATACATGATATTGATGCTTTTGTTTGGTAGGAAAAGTTTTCTTTTCACCATTTTCTTTTGAATCAAGGTTCATATATCAAGTGAGATAAACTTGGATTCTCGTAAAAACCTCAATTCCTTTCATGATTACACACTATATTCACGATCTTCTCATTGGAATAGATGATATTGAGCTTTCATTTAGCAAGAAAGGCTTTTTTTCATCATTTTCCTTTGAGTCAAAGTTCAATTGTCAAATGAGACAAACTTGGTTCCCGTAAGAATCTCCATTCTTTTTTTGATCGGGCACTATTAGCACTTTTTTTTCATTGGGACACATGATATCAATGCTTTGTTTTGGCAAGAAAAGCTTTTTTTTTCCCACTAATTTCTTTTAAATCAAAGTTCGTATGCCAAGTGAGGCAAACTTGGATTCTTATAATGTTTTCCATTCTTTTCATGGTTAGGCAATAGAATCATGACCTTTTCATTAGGATTCACGATATTATTGCGTTGATTCCATAAGAAAAACTCTTCTTTCCATAATTTTCCTTAGAATCATTGTTTACCAATCAAATGAGACAAACTTTAATTCTTAAAAAAATCTCCATTCTTTTGTGATTAGGCACTAGAATCATATTTTCTTCATTGGGACACACGATATTAATATTGTTTTGGCAAGAAAAGCTTTTCCTTCCACTATTTTCCTCTAAATCAAAATTCACCTATTAAATGAGACATACTTGGATTTTTATAATAATCTCTAATATTTTCATGATTAGGCACTATTATCATGATTTTCCCATTAGGATACTGATACTGATGCTTTGGTTTGGTAGGAAAAGCTTTTTTTTCCACCATTTTCTTTAGAATCAAAGTTCATCCATCACAAACTTGGATTATCATAAGAATTTCCATTCTTTTGGCATTTGGACTCTATAAGCACATTTTACTCATTGGGATAAGCGATATTGAGGCTTTGGTTTAGCAAGAGAAGATTTTCTTCCCACCATTTTCCTTAGAATCAAAGTTTATCTATCAAATAAGACAAACTTGGATTTTTGTAAGAATCTCCATTGTTTTTTTTGAACGGGCTCTACAAGCACATTCACCTCATTAGGATACATGATATTGATTCTTTGGTTTGGCAAGAAAAGCTTTTTTTTCTCTATTTTTTAATCAAGGTTCGTATATCAAGTGAGATAAATTTGGATTCTCATAAAAACCTCAATTCTTTTCATGATTACGCACTATATTCATGATCATCTCGTTTGAATAGATGATACTGCTAGTTTCATTTGGCAAGAAAAGCTCCTCACTGGGATGAAAGACATTGAAGCATGGTTTCATAAGAAAAGCTTCTCTTTCCATCATTTTTTAGATTTAAAGTTCATTTGTGAACTGGGACAAAGATGGATTCATAAATCATTAACTCATTCTCCTCTTTGGGATAAATGATATTGATGCTTTGGTTTAATAAGAAAAACTTCTCATTCCATCAATTTTTTGGTGTTAAAGTTCATTTGCCAATTAGGGCAAACACAGATTGACATAGTAATCTCTTTTTTTTTCATGATTGGGCACCATAAACTTATTCTCCTTATTGGGATAAATGGCATTGATGCTTGGATTTCATAAGAAAAGCTTCTCTTTCCATCGTTTTTTAGAGTTAAAGTTCATTTGTCAACTGGGACAAATAGGGATTCATATACTATTAACTCATTCTCTTCTTTGGGATAAATGACATTGATGCTTCAGTTTAATAAGAAAAACTTCTCTTTCCATTATTTTTTAGTGTTAAAGTTCAATTGCCAATTGGGACAAACACGGATTCACATAGTAATCTTTTTTTTTTATGATTGGGCACCATAAACCTATTCTCCTCATTGGGATAAATGGCATTGATGCTTGGGTTTCATAAGAAAAGCTTCTCTTTCCATCATTTTTTAGAGTTAAAGTTCATTTGTCAGTTGGGACAAACACAAATTCATATAGTAATCTCCTATCTTTTCATGATTGGGCACCATTAATTTATTCTCTTCATGTGGATAAATGACATTGATGCATTGGTTTCATAAGACAAGATTTTCTTTCCACTATTTTTTAAAACTAAAGTTCATTTCTCTATTAGAACAAAAGTGGATTTACAGAGGAATCTCCTTTCTCTTCATGATTAAGCACCATAAAACTTATTTTCTTCACTGGAATGAATGACATTAATGCGTTGGTTTCATAAGAAAAGCTTCTCTTTCCATCATTTTTTAGGGTTAAAGTTCATTTGTCAATTGGGACAAACATGGATTCACATAGTAATCTCTTTTCTTTTCTTAATTGGCACCATAAACTCATTCTCCTATTTACGATAAATGGCGTTGATGCTTGGGTTTCATAAGAAAAGGTTCTCTTTTCATCATTTTTTAGAGTTAAAATTCATTTTTCTATTAGGACAAACATGGATTCACATAGTAATCTCATTTCTTTTCATGATTGAGCACCATTAACTCATTCTCCTTATTGGGATAAATGACATTGATGCATTGGTTTCATCAGATAAGCTTTTCTTTCCACCATTTTTTAGAAGTAAAGTTCATTTCTCTATTAGGACAAATGCAGATTCACATTGGAATCCCCTTTCATTTCAAGATTGGGAGTCTTAAACTTATTTAGGATAAAGGACATTGATGCTTTGGTTTCATAAGAAAAGCTTCTCTTTCCATCATTTTTTAGAGTTAAAGTTCATTTGTCAATTGCGACAAACACAGATTGACAAAGTAATCTCCTTTTTTTTCTTGATTGGGCACCATAAACTCATTCCACGCTTTGGGCTAAATGAAATTGATGCTTTGGTTTCATAAGAAAAGCTTCTCTTTCCATCACTTTTTAGTGTTAAAGTTCATTTATCATTAAGAACGAATTCGGATTCACCAAATAATCTCATTTCTTTTCATGGTTGGGCACCATAAACTCATTTTCCTTATTGGGATGAAGAACATTGATGCTTTGGTTTCATAAGAAAAACTTCTCTTTCCATCATATTTTAGAGTTAAAATTCATTTTTCAGCTGAGACAAACATGGATTTGTATAGTATCTCTTTTTTTTTCTTGATTGGGTACCATAACTTATTCCTTATTTTGGGATAAATGACATTGATGCTTTAGTTTCATAAGAAAAGCTTCCCATCCACCATTTTTTAGAATTAAATTTTGTTTGTCAATTAGGACTAACATATATTCATAAAATAATCTCCTTTCTTTTCATAATTGGGCACCATAAACTTGTTCTCCTCATTGGGATGAAAGACATTGATGCTTTGGTTTCGTAAGAAAATCTTCTCTTTCTATCATTTTTTAGAGCTAAAGTTCATTGGTTAACTGGGATGAACAAGGATTCACAAAATAATCTCTTTTTTTTCATGATTGGGCACCATAAACGCATTCTCCTATTGGGATGAAGGATATTGAGGCTTTGGTTTCGTAAGAAAAGCTTATCTTTCCATTATATTTTAGAACTAAAGTTCATTTTTTAATTAGGACAAACACGGATTCACATAGTAATCTCCTTTCTTTTCATGTTTGGGTGCCATATACTCATTCCTCGCATTGGGATAAATGACATTGATGCTTTGGTTTCATGAGAAAAGCTTCTCTTTCCATCATTTTTTCATGTTAAAGTTCACTTGTCAATTGGGACAAGCACAAATTCATAGAATAATTCCCTCTCTTTTCATAATTAGGCACCATTAACTCATTCTTCTTATTGGGATAAAGGATATTGATGCTTTCATTTCGTAGGAAAAGCTTTTCTTTCCATCATTTTTTAGAGCTAAAGTTCATTTGTCAATTGGGACAAACATGGATTCACATAGGAATCTTCTTCCTTTTCATGATTGGGTACCACAAACTCATTCTCCTTATTGGGATAAATGACATTAATGCTTTGGTTTCATAAGAAAAGCTTCTTTTTTTCATTATTATTTAGAGTTAAAGTTCATTTTTCGATTAGGACAAACACATATTCACATACTAATCTTCTTTTTCTTCATGATTGGGCACCATAAACTCATTCTCCTCGCTAGGATGAATGACTTTAATGCTTTGGTTTCATGAGAAATGCTTCTTTTTCAATCTTTTTTAGAGTTCAGCTTCATTTATCAATTGGGACATCATATAGTAATCTCTTGTCTTTTCTTGATTTGGCAACATAAACTCATTCCCTGCTTTAGGATAAATGGCATTAATGATTTTGTTTCATAAGAAAAGCTCTTCTTTCCATCACTTTTTTCATTTGTCAATTGGGACAAACACGGACGCACATAATAATCGCCTTTCTCTTTATAATTGGGCATCATAAACTCATTCTCCTCACTGGGATGAATGACATTAATGCTTTGCTTACATAAGAAAAGCTTATTTTTCCATTATTTTTTAGAGTTAAAGTTCATTTGTCAATTGGGACAAACACGAATTCACATAATAATCTCCCTTCTCTTCATGATTGGTTACCATAAACTCATTTTCCTCACAGGGATATGGCATGCTTTGGTTTCATAAGAAAAGCTTCTTTTTCGATCACTTTTTTCACTTGTCAATTGGGATAAACACGGATTAATGTAATAATCTTTCTTATTTTCGTGATGGGCATCGTAAACTCATTCTCCTCACTGGGATGAATGAAATTGATGGTTTAGTTGCATAAGAAAAGCTTTTCTTTCAATCATCTTTTAGAGTTAAAGTTCATTTGTCAATTGGAACAAACACAGATTCATATAATAATCTCTTTTCTCTTCATGATTGGGCACCATAAACTTATTCTTCTCATTGGGATGAATGACATAGATGCTTTGGTTTCATAAGAAAAGCTTCTCTTTCCATCATTTTTTAGAGTTAAAATTCATTTGTCAATTGGGATAAACACGGATTCATATACCATTAACTCATTCTTTTCTTTGCGATAAATGACATTGATGCTTTGGTTTAATAAGAAAAGCTTTTTTTCCATCATTTTTTAGTGTTAAAGTTCATTTGCCAATTAGGACAAACACGGATTCACAAAGTAATCTCCTTTCCATTCATGATTGGGCACCATTAACTCATTCTCCTCATTAGGATAACTGACATTGATGCGTTGGTTTCATAAGACAAGCTTTTCTTTCCACCATTTTTTAGAACAAAAGTTTGTTTCTTTATTAGGATAAACGCGGATTTACATAGGAATCCCCTTTCTTTTAATGATTAGGCACCTTAAACTCATTTGGGATGAAGGACATTAATGCTTTAGTTTCATAAGAAAAGCTTCTCTTTCCATCATTTCTTAGGGTTAAAGTTCATTTGTCAATTGCAACAAGCATAAATTCACATAGCAATCTCCTGTCCTTTCATGATTAGGCACCATAAATGCATTCTCTTGATTGGGATAAATGGCATTGATGGTTGGGTTTCATAAGAAAAACTTTTTTTCCACCATTTTTTAGAGTTAAAGTTCATTTGTCAATTAAGACAAACACGAATTTACATAGTAATCTCTTTTCTTTTCATGATTGGGCACCATTAACTCATTCTCTTCATTGGAATAAATGATATTGATGTATTGGTTTCATAAGACAAGCTTTTCTTTCCACCATTTTTTAGAACTAAAGTTCGTTTCTCTATTAGAACAAACACGGATTCACATACGAATCCCCTTTCTTTTCATGATTAGGCACCCTAAACTCATTTGGGATGAAAGATATTAATGCTTTGGCTTCATAAGAAAAGCTTCTTTTTCTATCATTTTTTAGAGTTAAAGTTCATTTGTCAATTGCGACAAACATGAATTCACATAGCAATCGACTTTCTTTTCTTGATTGGGCACCATAAACTCATTCTCCGTTTTAGAATAAATGAAATTAATGCTTTGGTTTCATAGGAAAAGCTTCTCTTTTCATCACTTTTTAATGTTAAAGTTCATTTGTCAAAATGGATGAATACAGAGTCTCCAAATAATCTCCTTTCTTTTCATGATTAGACACCATAAACTGATTATCCTCATTGGGATGAAGGACATAGATGCTTTGGTTTCATAACAAAAGCTTCTCTTTCCATCATTTTTTAGAGTTAAAGTTCATTTTTCACTTGGGACAAACACGGATTCACAAAATAATCTCCTTTTTTTTCATGATTAGGCACTATAAACTCATTCTCTTTATTGGGGTGCATGCCTTGTTTAATAAGAAAAGCTTCTTTCTCAATCACTTTTGTCATCTGTCAATTGAGCCAAACATGGATTCACATAATAATCTCTTTTCTCTTCATGATTAGGCACCATAAACTTATTCTCCTCGCTGGAATGAATGACACTGATGCTTTGGTTACATAAGAAAAGCTTCTCTTTCCATTATTTTTTAGTGTTAAAGTTCATTTATCAATTGAGACAAATAGGATTCATATAATAATCTCTTTTCTCTTCATGATTGGGTACCATAAACTCTTTCTCCTCACAGGGATGAATGATATTGATGCTTTGGTTTCATAAGAAAAGCTTCTCTTTCCATCCTTTTCTAGAGTTAAAGTTCATTTGTCAATTAGGACAAACATGGATTCATATACCATTAACTCATTCTCCTTTTTGCGATAAATGACATTAATGCATTGGTTTAATAAGAAAAGCTTCTCTTTCCATTAGTTTTTAGTGTTAAAGTTAATTTGCCAATCGAGACAAACACAGATTCATAAAGTAATCTCCTTTTCTTTCATGATTAGGCACCATTAACTCATTCTCCTAATTGGGATAAACACATTGATGCATTGGTTTCATAAGACAAGTTTTCTTTTCCACCATTTTTTAGGACAAAAACTTGTTTCTCTATTAGGACAAACACAGATTCACATAGGAATCCCTTTTCTTTTAATGATTAGGCACCTTAAAGTCATTTGGGATGAAGGACATTGATGCTTTGCTTTCATAAGAAAATATTCTCTTTCCATCATTTTTTAGTGTTAAAGTTCATTTGTCAAATATGACAAGCACAAATTCACATAGTAATCTCTTTTCCTTTCATGATTGGGCACCATAAACTCATTCTCTTCATTGGGATAAATGGCATTGATGCTTGGGTTTCATAAGAAAAGCTTATTTTTCCATCATTTGTTAGAGTTAAATTTCATTTGTTAATTATGACAAACATGGATTCACATAGTAATCTCCTTTCATTTCATGATTGGGCACCATTAACTCATTCTCCTCATTGGAATAAATGACATTGATGCGTTGGTTTCACAAGACAAGCTTTTCTTTCCACCAATTTTTAGAACTAAAAATTTGTTTCTCAATTAGGACAAATACAGATTCACATAGGAATCCCCTTTCTTTTCATGATTGGGCACCTTAAACTCATTTGGGATAAAGGACATTGATGCTTTGGTTTTTTAAGAAAAGCTTCACTTTCCATCATTTTTTAGAGTTAAAGTTCATTTGTCAATTGCGACAAACATGAATTCACATAGCAATTTACTTTCTTTCGTTAATTGGGCACCATAAACTCATTTTTCGCTTTGGGATAAATGAAATTGATGCTTTGGTTTCATAAGAAAAGCTTTTTTTTCGTCACTTTTTAGTGTTGAAGTTCATTTGTCAATAGGGACGAATACGGATTCACCAAATAATCTCCTTTCTTTTCATGATTAGGCACCATAAACTCATTATCCTCATTGGGATGAAGGACATCGATGCTTTGGTTTCATAATAAAATCTTCTCCTTCCATTATTTTTTAGAGTTAAAGTTTAATTTTCAATTGGGATAAACACAGATTCATAAAATAATCTTCTTTCTTTTCATGATTGGGCACCATAAACTCATTCTCCTCATTGGGATGAAGAATATTATGGCTTGGTTTCATAAGAAAAGCTTTTCTTTTTAGCAATTTTTAAAGCTAAAGTTTGTTTGTTAATTAGAACAAACACAGATTCACATAACAATCTCTTTTCTTTTCATAATTGGGCACTATAAACTCATTCGTCATATCAGGATAAATGACATTGTTGCTTTGGTTTCATAAGAAAAGCTTCTATTTCTATCACTTTTTAGTGTTAAAGTTCATTTGTCAATTGGGACAAACACAGATTCACAAAATAATCCCTTTTCTTTTCATAATTGGGCACCATTAACTCATTCTCCTTATTGGGGTAAATGACATTGATGCTTTGGTTTCATAAGAAAAGCTTCTCTTTCCATTACTTTTTAGTGTTAAAGTTCATTTGTCTATTAAGGCAAACGCGGATTCACAAAATAATCTCCTTTCTTTTCATGATTGGGCACTATTAACTTATTCTCCCTATTGAGATAAATGACATGCTGCTTTGGTTTCATAAGAAAAGTGCCTTTTTCCACCTTTATTTAGAATTAAAGTTCATTTCTCTATTAGGACAAACATGAATTCATATCAAAATCTCATTGCTTTTCATGATTGGGCACTATAAACTCATTCTCCTCTTTAGGATAAATTGCATTAATGCTTTGGTTTCATAAGAAAAGCTTCTCTTTCCATCATTTTTTGGAGTTAAAATTCATTTGTCAATTAGGACAAACACAGATTCATATAGTAATTTCCATTCCTTTCATGATTAGGCACCATTAACTCATTCTCCCCATTGGGATAAATGACATTGATGCATTGATTTCATAAGAAAAGCTTCTCTTTTCATCGTTTTTTAGAACTAAAGTTTGTTTCTCTATTAGGACAAACACGCATTCACATAAGAATCTCTTTTCTTTTCATGATTGAGCACCACAAGATCAATCTCCTTATTAGGATAAATGACATTGATGCTTTGGTTTCATAAGAAAAGCTTCTCTGTCCATTATTTTTTACGTTAAAGTTCATTGTCAATTTGGATATACACGGATTCACACATTAATCTCCTTTTTTTCATGATTGGGCACCATAAACTCATTCTCTGCATTAGGATAAAGGACATTGGTGCTTTGATTTCATAAGAAAAGCTTCTCTTTGCATCATTTTTTAGAGTTAAAGTTCATTTCTCAACTGGACCATTAACTCATTCCCTTCATTAGGATAAATGACATTGGTGCTATTATTTCATAAGAAAAGCTTCTCTTTCCATCATGTTTTAGAGTTAAAGTTCATTTGTCAACTAAGACAAACACGGATTCACATAGTAATCTCCATTCTTTTTATGATTGGGCACCACTAATGCATTCTCCTCATTAGGATAAATGACATTAATGCTTTAGTTTCATAAGAAAAGCTTTTCTTTCCATCATTTTTTAGAGTTAAAGTTTATTTGTCAACTGCGACAAACACATACTCACATAGTAATGTCCTTTCTTTTCATGATTGGGCACCATTAAGTCATTAGGATGAATGACATTAGTGCTTTGGTTTCATAAGAAAAGCTTCTTGTTCCATCATTTTTTAGAGTTAAAGTTCATTTGTCAACTGGGACAAAACACAGATTCACATAGTAATCTCTTTCTTATTGGGGTAAATGACATTGACGCTTTTGTTGCATAAGAAAAGCTTATCTTTCCATCATTTTTTAGAGTTAAAGTTTATTTGTCAATTTCGACAAACATAGATTCACATATTAATCTCCTTTCTTTTCATGATTGGGTGCCATTAACACATTCTCCTCATTGGATAGATGACATTAATACTTTGGTTTCATAAGAAAAGCTTCTCTTTCCATCATTTTTTAGTGCTAAAGCTCATTTGTCAATTGGGACAAACATGGATTCACATTGTAATCTCCTTTCTTTTCATGATTAGGCACCATAAACTCATTCCCCACATTAGGATAAATGACATTGCTACTTTGGTTTCATAAGAAATGCTTTTCTTTCAATCACTTTGTAGTGTAAAAGTTTATTTGCCAGTTGGGACAAACACAGATTCATAAAATAATCACCTTTCTTTTCATAATTGGGCACCATTAACTAATTCTTCTTATTGGGATAAATGATATTGATGCTTTTGTTTAATGAAAAAAGCTTCGCTTTCCATTACTTTTTAGTGTTAAAGTTCATTTATCTATTGGGGCAAATGCGGATTCACAAAATAATCTCCTTTCCTTCCGTGATTGGGCACATTAACTCATTTTCTTCATTGGGATAAATGACATTGCTACTTTGGTTTTTAAAGAAAAGCTTCTCTTTCCATAATTTTTTAGAATTAAAGTTTATTTCTTTACTGGGACAAACATGAATTTACATAGGAATCTCATTGCTTTTCATGATTGCGCACCATAAACTCATTCTCCTCATTGGGATAAATTGCATTAATGCTTTGGTTTCATAAGAAAAGCTTATCTTTCCATCATTTTTTAGAGTTAAAGCTCATTTGTCAATTAGGACAAACACAGACTCACATAGGAATCTCTTTTCTTTTCATGATTGGCACCCTAAACTCATTCTCCTTGTTAAGATGATGACATTAATGCTTTGGTTTCATAAGGGAAGCTTCTTTTTCTATCATTTTTTAGTGTTAAAGTTCATTTGCTATTTGGGACAAACACAGATTCATAAAATAATCGCCTTTCTTTTCATAATTGGGCACCACTAACTCATTCTCCCTATTGGGATAAATGACATTGATGCTTCTGTTTAATAAGAAAAGCTTCTCTTTCCATTACTTTTTGGTGTTAAAGTTCATTTGTCTACTAGGGCAAATGCGGATTCACAAAATAATCTCTTTTCTTTTCATGATTGGGCACTATTAACTCATTCTCCTTATTGGGATAAATGACAATGCTACTTTGGATTCTTAAGAAAAGCCTCTCTTTCCATAATTTTTTAAAATTAAAGTTTGTTTCTTACTGGAACAAACACGAATTCACATAAGAATCTCATTGCTTTTCATGATTGGGCACCATAAACTCATTCTCCTCATTGGGATAAATTACATTAATGCTTTGGTTTCATAAGAAGAGCTTTTCTTTCTATCATTTTTTAGAGTTAAAGCTTATTTGTCAATTAGGATAAACACGGACTCACATGGGAATCTCTTTTCTTTTCACTATTGGCACCATAAACTTATTCTCCTCATTGGGATAAATGACATTGATGCTTTGGTTTAATAAGAAAAGATTCTCTTTCCATCATTTTTTAGAGTTAAAGTTCATTTGTCAATTATGACAAATACAGATTCACAGAATAATATCTTTTTTTTTCATGATTGGACACCATAAACTCATTCTCCTCGTTGGGATAAATGACATTGATGCTTGGTTTCATAAGAAAAGCTTCTCCATCCATCATTTTTTTATGTTAAAGTTCATTTGCCAAATTGGACAAACACGATGCAATAATTTCCTTTTTTTTCATGATTGGGCACCATAAACTCATTCTCTGCATTGGGATGAAGGACATTAGTGCTTTGTTTTCATAAGAAACCTTCTCTTTCCATCATTTTTTTAGAGTTAAAGTTCATTCCTCAACTGGGACAAACATGGATTCATATAGTAATGTCTTTTCTTTTCATGATTGGGCACTATTAACTCATTCTCCTTATTGGTAAATGACACTGGTGCTTTGGTTTCATAAGAAAAACTTCTCTTGCCATCATTTTTTAGAGTTAAAGTTCATTTGTCAACTGCAACAAACACGTATTCATATAGTAATGTCTTTTCTTTTCATGGTTGGGCACCATTATCTCATTCTTCTCATTGGGATAAATGACATTGGTGCTTTGGTTTCAAAAGAAAAGCTTCTTTTTCCACCATTTTTTAGAGTTAAAGTTCATTTGTCAACTAGGCCAAACACGGATTCACATAGTAATCTCCTTCTCATTGGGGTAAACGACATTGATGCTTTAGTTTCATAAGAAAAGCTTCTCTTTCCATCATTTTTTAGAGTTAAAGTTCATTTGTCAATTACGACAAACACAGATTCACATATTAATCTCCTTTCTTTTCATGATTGGGTGCCATTAACTCATTCTCCTTATTGGATAAATGACATTGATGCTTTGGTTTCATAGGAAAAGCTTCTCTTTCCATCATTTTTTAGTGCTAAAGCTCATTTGTCAGTTAGGACAAATATGGATTCACATAGTAATCACCTTTTTTTTCATGATTAGGCACTATAAACTCATTCCGCGCATTGGGATAAATGACATTGATGCTTTGGTTTCATAAGAAAAGCTTCTCTTTCCATCACTTTTTAGTGTTAAAGTTCATTTGCCAATTAGGACAAACACAGATTCATAAAATAATCACCTTTATTTTCATAATTGGGCGCCATTAACTCATTCTCCTCATTGGGATAAATGACATTGATACTTTGGTTTTATAAGAAAAGCTTCTCTTTCCATTACTTTTTAATGTTAAAGTTCATTTGTCTATTGGGGTTAATGCGGATTCACAAAATAATCTCCTTTCTTTTCGTGATTAGGCACCATTAGCTCAATCTCCTCATTGGGATAAATGACATTGCTACTTTGGTTTCATAAGAAAAGCTTCTTTTTCCATAATTTTTTAGAATTAAAGTCTGTTTCTCTACTAGGATAAACATGAATTCACATAGGAATCTTATTGCTTTTCATGATTAGGCGCCATAAACTCATTTTCCTCATTAGGATAAATTGCATTAATGCTTTGGTTTCATAAGAAAAGCTTCTCTTTCTATCATTTTTTAGAATTAAAGCTTATTTGTCAATTAGGAAAAACATAGACTCACATAGGATTCTCCTTTCTTTTCATGATTGGCACCATAAACTCATTCTCCTCATTGGGATGATGACATTAATGCTTTGGTTTCATAAGGGAAGCTTTTCTTTCTATCATTTTTAAGTGTTAAAATTCATTTAGCAATTGGGACAAACACAGATTCATGCAATAATTTCCTTTCTTTTCACGATTAGGCACCATAAACTCATTCCCCGCATTGGGTTAAATGGCATTGATGCTTTGGTTTCATAAGAAAGACTTCTCTTTGCATCATTTTTTAGAGTAAAAATTTATTTGTTAATTGGGAGAAACACGAATTCACATAGTAATGTCCTTTCTTTTCATGATTGGGCACCATTAACTCATTCTCCTCTTTAGGATAAATGACATCGATACTTTGGTTTCATAAGAAAAGCTTCTCTGTCTGTCATTTTTTTGTGTTCAAGTTCATTTGTCAAAATAGACAAACATGGATTCACTCAAAAATCTCTTTTTTTTCATGATTGGGCACCATAAACTCATTCTCTACTTTGGGATGAAGGACATTGGTGCTTTATTTTCATAAGAAAAGCTTTTCTTTCCATTTTTTTTAAAGTTAAAGTTCATTTCTCGACTGGGACAAACACGGATTCACATAGTAATGTCTTTTCTTTTCATGATTGGGCACCATTAACTCATTCTCCTCGTTGGGATAAATGACATTGTTCCTTTGGCTTCATAAGAAAAACTTCTCTTTCCATCATTTTTTAGAGCGAAAGTTCATTTGTCAACTGGGAAAAACACAATTTCACATAGTAATCTCCTTTCTTTACATGATTGGGCACATTAACTCATTCTCCTCATTGGGGTAAATGCCATTGATGCTTTGGTTTCATGAGAAAAGCTTCTCTTTCTATCATTTTTTAGAGTTAATCTTCATTTGTCAACTGGGACAAACATGTATTCACATCGTAATGTCCTTTCTTTTCATGATTAGGCACCATTAACTCATTCTCCTCATTGGAATAAATGACATTGGTGCTTTGGTTTCATAACAAAAGCTTTTTTTTCCATCATTTTTTAGAGTTAAAGTTCATTTGTCAACTAGGACAAACACGGATTCACATTGTAATCTCTTTTCTTTTCATGATTGGGCACCATTAACTCATTCTCCTCATTGGGGTAAATGACATTGATACTTTGGTTTCATAAGAAAAGCTTCTCTTTCCATCATTTTTTAGAGTTAAAGTTCATTTGTGTCGCAACGTGGCCCGGATACGAATCCTAACCAAGCCTGACTTAAATGGCATGCGCTCCTATATTTATTCAATTTATTACTATTTTATGTTATCTTATTTTTATAAGCTATATCATTATTAACATCTTATTGTTGAGGACTAGATGGTTGAGATGAATCGCTCACTCGACTTAACCTTAAATAGTCATTATAAAATGGCTATTTATTTAGAGTCGCGACCAATCTATTTGGGTTAGGTGAGATTGGTCACCTATCAAAGTTTGTATTTCGAGGGTTATGAAACCCTACAATACAAACTTCAAGGCCCGCGATCATACCAAAGATCATATAAAAGGGTCACGGAGTCGGTTACAATCACAAGTAAGGATTGACCCTCTCATGGTGCTTGAAAATTGGTACCTTGTTAATCACGTATTAACTTGAATTTTAAATTTTATTTGGTTTCAACATATGGCATTTAATTATAGATTCCCGATATAATAATTTTTTTAAGACGGATTTATTATTCCATATTAGGAAGATCGAGTTTTCAAAATTTTGGAAGTCAAAATCTTTTTCGTACTCTATCGAAAGACCAATGAAACTTGAAAGCTTTTATCATTCTCCTTTGTATCCCAACGAAAAACTAGAGGAACACAAAAGGTTTTAAAATTAAAAATATCTTTTGCACCCCGGTGGAAGGCCAGAGGAATGCGAAAGTTTTTATTATTTTTTTTAAATTTATAAAATCCTGACTTCTATTTTGAAAAAGATGTCTCAAAAATAAAATAATCGATAAAACCTTTCTCATATTTTGGGAAAAATTCTTCGTATTATTTTAACTTGGAGACATTGCCTTAATTTCCTAAAAAAAAAAATTATATTTTATTGAAAATATTATAAAACTTCCTAAAACTCAATAACAATCTAAAATGACGCGCCTATTCCTAACGTGTTCCTTAGACACGAAAATATCCTTATAATCACATAGGACTTGGTTTTAATGAAATTACCAAAATGCCCAGAGGGTATACCTTCGACGTGAAAATATCCTGATACCCCTAATGACCTTAAAAGGCTAAATGAATCCTAAACATTCACCTTTGGCTAAAAATATCTCAATGAAAAATTACGAAAAAGCCCTTAGGGTATACCTTCGACATGAAAGAATCCCGGTACTCCTAACGGACACTAAAATGAACTTAAAAGGCTAAATGAATCCTAAACATTCACCTTTGGCATAAAAACATCCTGATGAAAAAAATTACAAAAATACCTTTAGGGTATACCTTCGACATTAAAGTATCCTAGTACCCCTAATGGACACTAAAATGACCTTAGAAGGGTAAATGAATCCTAATCATTCACCTCTGGCACAAAAGCATCCTGGTGAGGAAAGTTATGAAAATGCCCCTAGGGTATATCTTCGACATAAAAGTATCTCGATACCGCTAATAGACACTAAAATGACTTGAAAGGCTAAACTAATCCTAAATATTCACCTTTAGCATAAAAGCATCCAATGAGAAAAATTACAAAAATGCCCTTAGGGTATACCTTCGATATGAAACTTTCCCGATACCCCTAATGGACACTAAAATGACCTTAGAAGGTTAAATGAATCGTAAATATTCACCTTTGGCAAAAAAGTATCCCAATGAGAAAAATTACGAGAATGCCTCTAGGGTATACCTTTGACATTAAAGTATCCCGATACCGCTAATGGACACTAAAATGACCTTGGAAGGTTAAATTAATCCTAAACATTCACCTTTGGCATAAAAGCATCCTGATAAGAAAAATTATGAAAATACCCCTAGGGCATTCCTCCGACATGAAAGTATCCCGGTACCCCTAATAGACACTAAATGACCTTGGAAGGCTAAATGAATCCTAAATATTCACCTTTGGCATGAAAGCATCCCGGTGAAAAAAATTATGAAAATGCCCCTAGGGTATACCTTCGACGTGAAAGTATCTTGGTACCCCTAATGGACACAAAAATGATGAGAGCTAGACGAACCTATCCTAAATATGCACTTTTGGCATAAAAGCATCCAGTTACTATTTAGGACTCGATTTTAAAAAATTACCAAAATACCCCTAAAGTATACCTTCGACGTGAAAGTATCCTGGTATCCTAATAGACACTAACATGATGAAAAGTATATGAATTTAGTCTAAATGGAAAAGCTAAAAATTTAAGTTTGACTTGAAATGCGAAATTTACAATCAAGCCCTTAAATTTTTAAAAATTACATTTCATATCTTTCGGAGGACTGAACAAATACAAAATATTTTGAAAATTTCTATATCCCTACGAAAGGCCATAGAAATAATAGAAATCATTAAAATTAATGAAATGTATATTTTGCCCCCTAAATATAAAAATTTGCTATTTAGTCCCTACACTGTTCTAAACTTTCATTTTATCCCTACATAATAAAATAACCTAAAAATTATAAAAATCATATGAAATTATGCATGAAAATGTAGCCAACATATCAACAAAGATTTGACCACATAACTTGCCCAAAATTTTTTTACAATTTACAGAGTAACCTTTATACTTTGTAAAATTACATTTTGACCCTTATATGGTAAAGTACCATAAAAATCATTAAAAATCATCAAACCAGCAAAGAATCAACACAAATGTCATGGTAACAATATGCAAAAAGGTTCAGCCAAGCATTTTTAGCCATAAAATATAATTTTTATATTTTGCAATTTAATCCCTAAACTTTTTAATCTTTACAAAATGACCCCTAAAGTATTAGAAATGCCTAAAATTTGTTTACAAATACCCAAATCAGAAATCTTATGGCTTACAAAGCTCTCAACCAAGCCAAAAATGTCAAAAAAGGCTTTATAGATTTTGCAATTTAGTCTTTATGTTTACTACTATTACAAAATAATCTAAAAATCATGAAATCAAAATAAAAATAAGCATAAAATGATCACAAACAATTCCAATCAGATTTAGCCAAGATGAAAAACATGAAATACATACATGCTTTGACATAAAAACCATGGAAATAAGCATAAATAATTATCATCAA
>JBBYHL010044164.1:11530-40569 GCA_038381835.1 Adansonia madagascariensis
TTAACATGTTATTAGTGGCAGATTTAAGCTTTCATTTAGCATCTAAAAAGGACTTTTGCAGAATAGATATAACTAGGAAAAGCTAAAGATGAATTAGAGTCATTTGGTGATGATGAAAAGCAGTGGCCAAGTTTCGGTCCCAAATTGTGCAGTTGTAATGTTTGATCAAATGGGCAGGCCTTTTTGGATTCTCTCTTTCAGTGCTTGCCTTCCATTAATGATTCTCCAGTGCTAATGTCATAAATAGTTGCACAATTTAACCAAAACCTGAAACCATTTCTCCAATATATATATATATATATATATATATATATATATATTCTTTTATTACGTCGTTAAAGGACGACCGGAAAAAAAATGAAAAAAGAAAGGGGGAGGAATCTAAGAATTTAAGACGACCGTTGTCTCGGCTTCCAAACACATTAAACTGACAGCGGGACGGAAGAATGAGCGACTAGATTCACCTCCGTCCAACCAAAATCAGCCACGTAAGCAAACGCATGGTACCCGGAACAGCGTCCAATCAACCTTTTTTTTAATTTTGTGAGCCCCCTCATTTAACCCCTTCTTTCTCTTTCAATTTCGCTCACAAAAACATTAAAGCAACGCAGATAAAAGGGCAATTAGAAAACGTTTCTTTTTCTTTTTTACTGTTTCTTAAAGCAAAGATTATAATTTTTGAAAAAGATTATTATCTTGTAAATAAGATTAAAGGTGTTTCATGTTTATTAAATTTTTATTATTTTTTAAATATAACTTTAAGATATATGATAATATTTTAATAAAATTAAAAAATTATTCTTTTAAAAATGGCGTTTGCTTTTACTTCTTCTTTGACTGCAATTTCTGGTAGTTGTAGCTTTTCTCGTTCAAGTGCCTCCTCTGACCTCAAAGGTACTACTTTTGCTTTTTGTTATTTTCTTCTCTTTTTTTTTTTTCCCAGTTATTCCTCTGACCTCAAAGGTAATAGGTAATTGTGTTTATTGATTTTTTTTTTTTAATGGGGTTTTCGGTTTCGCAAATTGGTTCGTTTCGGTTAGCTGATCGTCATGCAACGGTGAATCTGTCTCAAAAACGCTGCGCCGTGAAGCCCGTAAATGCGGAGCCAAAACGGAATGATTCCATTGTTCCACTGGCGGCAACCATCGTTGCTCCTGGTAAAACTTCAAAAAAAAAATTTTCTTTGACATTTTTTTATTGAATGATGATTAAAAAATGGATTAATTATTGGTGGATTAACAGAGGAATCGGAAAAAGTAGAGGTGGAGGATTTCGAGCAATTGGCCAATGAACTTGACAATGCTTCTGATAAGCTGGCAGGTTCCGAGTAAAGGTTGCGAAATTCGGAGCTGATGGCGAACAAAGGGAGTATGCACAGAGAGAGTTGCAGTTGGAAAACTTCCCCACTATAGTTTCCTTCCCCAAACACTCATCTAAACCAACAGAGTATGCCTCCGAGAAGAGGGATGTTGATCCGTGATGGCCTTTATTAATGCCCTCCAATGATGGGAATCAAAAATAATTTGTCAAGTTAGCAAATCAACTGTAGCCCGTTTTCAGTCACGGAATCAAACCCATGAAGATTAGAAGAGACTCTCCAATGCAACTTGTTCGACAGCTTCAAGCAGGGAAATAAACTCGGGTTTTCCATGCTTCCAGCACCAGCACCAATGGCATCATAATTAGCTTACATATTTTTTTACATATCGTTGTTCGTTATTCCCGCGAAGTTTTTGTTTAGAGGGTCTGTTGTTTTGTAGATTAGTGATCGTTGGGGCTTAGTCATCGAGTTCCTTCTTATTTCTCCTTGTACACTAAGTAGCCTATGTCTCATAACCGAAGCCACCGGGCGGGCAGTCTAATTGTGCAAAGGAAAAGTCTCAAATCCCCGTTGTAGCTAAATATGTCTAACGATTTGTAATTTTCCCCAACAACGGGTTAGAGCATAAGTGCAAGCAAAACCTTGCCAGTGACTTGATAATTCTAGAGAATCTGATACTACACTTTTGTTCCTAGTCCACTCGCAAAAAATGCAGATTGGTTTGCACAGTTCGGTTTTAATTGAGGCCCCAAAACCTAAGCGAAGCCCAATCTGCAATTGGTTGAACACTACAACCTGCAATAACATTCATTTCAGTTCATCAGTACGAGTCATTGATAATAGATATGCATGTGGAATGGAAGCTCATAGGATTTCAATTTCTAAATTCCGTATGGTTAAAAGGCATCCCTTCCTTTTTCCAAATGGATTCCAACATCGCTACTTATTGCTATTTTTTCAATCTAAAAAATTTTCATCAATTAGTTAAACCCAATTTGATTTGCGTCTTGCCTAATAACTTATTTACAAAAGGCAGGCACGATGATGCGTAACCGAGTGCGCTAGCTTAATAGCATTTTAAATTCTATTATCAGCAGCAGACACCGACCTTCTTACAATCTTCTGTAATGAATGAATTGCTGAAAATGGAGCATCTAAACCACAGTTAAGCATCTTAATTGCGCAAAATGAAGACATATGACAGGTTTTACTTATGAATGGTTAACATTTGAAGCATCAAAGCCAAACCCAAACCCAGACAAAACAGGGGAAAAAAAAAAAAAAAGACACCATTTTGAACGATGTTGATTGGTGACCCACATGTGATGTGATGCAGTGCAGGTGGTTCTGTTTACGCTCGTGGCTACCTCCTTGCCTTGCCTTGTTCTTGCCTCTTATTGTTGGAATTTTCATTCCACCCAATTATGCAGTAGCACTTCAGACTGCCATGCAATTTCAAGGAGCTAGATTTAGATTCATGATTGACTATTACTACTTTCATAACCAATTAAAATTATTGATCCTTAGATAAAGTAATAGCATCGTAATAAATCTAATATTCAAATTGATAACATTTCGATTCATAAGAAAAAAGAATAAATAGTATCTAATAACTAAATTTTTAGTATCCATTGCCATTTCTGGCCAAATTGGCTTAAGTTGATGTGAGGTGAGTGAGTCATCAACAAGGGACCAAGTTTTAAAAGCGAACTTAAAGTCGGCCCGGTTAAACGCTATACGCCCAGGGCTGCACGCCAGAGAAATAAGCAAACAGGAGGCATACAATGAAGAGCCATCTCAAACTCACCAAATCTAATTGACAATGTTGCCCTCCCTCATCGGCCAGCATATCCTACCAAGAAGCCCTCGTGACTTAAAATTCTCACATTATTATTGTTATTATTGCCTGGCACTTTTTCCAAAGCCCCCCATCTTCCAATTATCGAAAAAATACTCCAATTATCCTGTTGGAGTTGGAAAGTGTTGACCGTGTGGGCAAAATCTCAGAATATGTAAGAAAACAATTCCGATATAAGTGCATTAGCTGTGATCAGAAAGTATTTTAGTTTTTATATTATAAAATTTAATATTTTATTTTTTATATTTTTAGAATATTAATAAATAAAAAAATATAATTAATGATGTGGTGACATAAAATTTTATATTTTATATCAGTTTTTGGGGTTTAAAAGCATAGATCAAACGGGATAAATTTTAAGTAGAGATAAGAAGAGATTCAAGTAACTTATATGTTAGTTAGGTTGCATTACGTTATCACATGATTTGTTACTATTTTAATAATTTTTTTTTAAAATCATTAATTATATTTTTTTTATTTATTAATATTTTAAAAGCTGAATTTTATAATAGAAATACTAAAATAATTCTTTGCCAGAGACTATGGTAAACTTTTATCAAAAAATTTCACTAGTCGGCTCTAAGGGGTATTGCGTAAATGTGAGGCAAGAAATTTAATTATGGTGTCTCTCTGGGGAAGCAAAGAAAACCAGTTAAACCCCTCCAAGATTCTCAATTTGTTCATCTTTTGATCAATGTTAGTAGCTTTCTTCCTTCTTACTGTATATCTCTTAAAAACAATTATAAGAACAACCAATACAAATCCCACGGAAAATAAGTCACAGTGACCACCATTAGGAAGGAAACCTGCAAAGATTATGTTAGGATTTCTAACAGAGACTGAAGCAGAGGATGCAGAAAAAAAGCTGAAGCTCCTCTTCGATGGCAAACGTTAAGCTTACTACTGTTATTGTCACAATCATTTTTTTCTACTTTACAGTTCCTTCAACAGGTAATGTCTCAACGACCCCAATAGAAAATAGCTTACTGAAATACAATGAAACCAATAAGGATTAAGGACTCAATTTTTATACTAGTATTTTTTTTTTAACAAAATTTTGCAGCAAAATCCTCGACTTTAGTCCCAGAAATCAAGCAGCAAAGTCAAGAACCGTTTGTGGGTGTTAACATAGGCAGCGATGTCTCAAATCTGCTATCACCAACGGACTTGGTTTCGTTCTTGCAAGTGCAAAATGTGTCACATATTCGACTTTATGATGCAAATCCAGATATACTCAAAGCATTGGCAAAGACAAAGATCCAGGTCATTATCAGTGTACCCAATAACCAGCTTTGGGCAATAGGGTCATCCAACACGACTGCAGCTTCTTGGATCGGTCGAAACGTCGTTGCTTACTACCCTGAAACGCTTATCACTTATATTTCTGTTGGAGATGAGGTTTTAACAACCGTGCCATCCTCAGCTCCTTTGCTGCTTCCTGCAATTCAGTCTCTTTATGGTGCTTTACTGGCTGCAAATTTGCATACTCAAATCAAGGTTTCCAGTCCACATGCAGCTTCTATTATTCTTGATATCTTTCCTCCTTCTCAGGCTTTCTTTAACCAAAGCTTCACTTCAGTTATGGTACCTTTGCTTCAGTTTTTATCAAGAACCGAGTCTCCTTTAATGATGAACCTTTATCCATATTACGTGTTCATGGAGAATAAAGGTGTTGTTCCCCTGGCAAATTCCTTGTTTAAGCCATTGACACCGTCTAAAGAAATGGTCGATCCTAATACTTTGTTACATTACACGAATGTGCTTGATGCTATGATTGATGCTGCGTATGTTTCTATGAAGAATTTAAATGTTACTGATGTTGCGGTGCTTGTCACTGAGAGTGGGTGGCCTTCGAAGGGGGATTCAAAAGAGCCTTATGCTACTATAGATAATGCAGATACCTATAATTCTAATCTTATTAAGCATGTTTTGGACTGTGGTGGAACCCCTTTGCATCCAGAAATCACTTCCAGTGTGTACATATATGAGCTGTTCAATGAAGACTTGAGGTCACCCCCTGTGTCTGAGGCAAATTGGGGTTTGTTTTATTCAAATTCGATGCCGGTGTATTTGCTTCATGTATCAGGAATTGGGACCTTTTTGGCAAATGCTACAACCAATCAGACCTATTGCATTGCAATGGATGGGGTTGATTCAAAGACATTGCAGGCAGCTCTGGACTGGGCTTGTGGTCCTGGGAGGGCAAATTGCGGTGAGATTCAACCAGGGGAGAACTGCTACCAGCCTAATAACGTGAAGAACCATGCTTCTTATGCCTTTGATAGCTATTATCAGAAGGAAAAGAAATCTCCCGGGTCCTGTGACTTTAAGGGTGTAGCCATGATAACTACCACTGACCCAAGTAAGTGTTACCCCAATCATTCCTCAAAACAAAAGTGTTAGTCTCGTTTGTGTGTTTTCCTTTGATCAGTTCCTTAGCACAAGAGCCATGCATTTAGTCGAAAACAATTGTGCATTTACCTTAGTCTAGAACCATGTACTAGTCAATCAAGTGCCAAGTTCTAGCACTTTGCTGCTGGTTTAGCGCCTTGAATGTCCAAGTTCAAAGCATCCCTTAAGGCTGGCTAAGGTGATAGGAGAATGGTGTTTAATTTATCAACTTACTCTTCTTTACAGCTGATAAGCTGCTTAAGCACAAGTAGCTGGCTTTTAAAGTATAACGACGTGCTATCAGAAAGTAAAGCTGTGAGGGAATAGTGGCATTTCCAAGTTTGAAATAATGTAGGGATACTAAATGGTGAAAAGGTCACTTCTAATGACAAAGTCACATGGGTTCTTTTGTGGCTGTGATTGGAAAGTGGAGAAGGGCGAGGAATAATATTTTCTTGTTCAAGGAGGGAACTATGATTTCAGCTTGGACCCTGGTTCTGTGGTGTGCCCTCACTAGGATATCGGCCCATCTCCATGTTTAGATTGCCTTAGAATATGGCTCTTCTTCTTCTTCTTGCGTATATCAGATATATGCTAGCCTAGCAATCAACTAGTATTATTGCCTTTTATCTTATCAAGGCTGTAGTTGTACTAGTGCAAATGAAGTCTGCCAGCTTGTTTTTGTCTTTCCATTTTCTTTTCTTCTTTTGTTTTTTTTTTTTTCAGGGCCTCCATTTTTCCTAGCTCTGATTTTACTCTACAATATGTAAATCTGACTTGATTTTTCTTTAAAATATTTGTGGGGTATACTTGCAGGTCACGGGAGCTGTATATTTCCTGGAAGGTGGGACATCCCAGATACTCTCAATGATAGTCTAGTTCTCATTTATAATTTTTTCTGTTTAAAATTTGGTTCTTGAATCACCTCTTTCTAGATTATAAATACTGTTTAAAGAAATTATGTAGTTTTTTTTTTTAAAAAAAAAACAAATTGCTTAATGTTCCTGACAGAGAAATTTTA
Source organism: Adansonia madagascariensis (assembly GCA_038381835.1). Lineage (NCBI taxonomy): Eukaryota > Viridiplantae > Streptophyta > Magnoliopsida > Malvales > Malvaceae > Adansonia > Adansonia madagascariensis. Next base: position 18,122 of record JBBYHL010044164.1, read on the forward strand.
ATTTTCTGTTTCCAGTAAGAAGGTAAGCAATAAGAGAAGAACAGTTGTAAACTCCGGAGAAGCAAGTGGTGCAGCTGAAAGGTTAAAATTCATGGCTTTCAACAGCAGCCAAAATAGTGCAACTGCTATAGTACTCTGTGTTTTGTTATTCATTACTTTTGTCAGCACTCGATGAGGAGGAAAATAATATATATATATATATTAAAAATGTATTATTATTTTACATTGAATTCATAGATGATCTTTTGTGCCAAAGGTAAGAAAGAAATACATACATTTGATGATGATCCGATCAAGGCGGGAAGAGTCCCTTAAAATCAAATCACTTCAATAACTCATCTAGGGTTCTTGCGCTCAACTAGGTGTGATGGTTTGCAGAGGTCCCACAGGACATTGTTCATGCTTCAGAATTTAGATCACCCGGACCCCCCAATATTCCCATAATGTCAATATAAAGATGGGGACAAAAGCAGGACCAAGTACTAACTCTGTTTCCACGGTTTATGATGAGCTTTTTTTCACAAAAAGAAAGCAACTTTATGTTCCCTTTTTGGCGCTCTCTCGGAGTAGGCCAATTAACGTAGGGCAACTCTGCTTCTCATCGTTGAAAAAGAAGAAAAGCTTTTTCTTTGCCTCCATGAAAATATCAACCGATTAGCTAGGATTATCAGTAAATCCTCCATCAAACATCAGGTTGAGCCCCTCTCCTCTATTTTTTAATATATTAATATATAAAATTCATTTATGAACTATAAAATTCATATTGGATAATAAGGCTTCAAATAACTTCTTTCGAAAAAGTTCATTACATTAAACTGGATTCTGAGACCATGCAGGGCTACAGCACGTGAGTCCACCGTGGGTCTCTTTGTGCATACGTGTAGCGTTCTGTGGGCCATACAAAGATATCAGCCAAATCACGTATCGGATTCGAGTAAATTGGAAATTAACTATTGGAAATTTTGAATTGAACACAACACACGCAAAAAAGTGAAAAAATACAATAGATATGTCAGTTAATAAGAGCTTCTTGCAAACATGTAAAAAAAGAAACATGACATTAATATTTGATATAAGCAGAAACCCACTCAAAAACCTGGAGCTGAGGTGTTGTAATTTTGATCTAGGATGGCTTGTAATATTTTGTTGGTACAAATGGCATTTTTGTGACAACCCCATCATAGGCCTTTCCTCTTACCAAAATCTTGGCTCTGGTGCCAGCCTTGTGTAATCCAGATTTCACGTATCCCATTGCTATGTTCTTCTTGAGGCAAGGACTAAATCCTCCGCTGGTGATTTCACCAATGTTGTTTCCTTTCTCGTCCCGAATCTCACTATGGGATCGAGGAGGAGGGCCTGTGGAGGTGAAGCCGACACGCCTGATTGATGGACCTTCTTCCAGCTGCTTGAGGATTATCTCAGCCCCTAAGAATCCACCTTCTGCTCTTCTCCTCTTTCCTATGGCCCACGTCAGACCAGCCTCTACTGGTGATATATGTTGTTCCATGTCATTACCATATAAACACAGACCAGCTTCAAGTCGGAGACTGTCTCGAGCTCCCAGTCCTGTCAACCTAACCTTCCCTTCAGATTTCTCCAAGATTGCTTTAGCAAGATCAACAGCATGTTCTGACGGAACTGAGATTTCAAATCCATCCTCACCAGTGTACCTGAAAAATAGATCAAAGAGAACTTATCAGTTATCCCCCATAGTATCCCAACGAGTGGTAACATCACCAGGCCAACCAAATAGCTATTCTTTGAATAACAAGAAACAAAAGGGAAGATTACCCTGTCCGAGTGAGAAAGCATATTGCACCATTGATATCCAATATTCGGAATTCCCCAAAATATAGCCTACTCAAATCATCCTTTGTCAGATGTTGAAGAACTGGGGCAGCAAGTGGACCCTGCAAGAGAGAAGAAAGGTGTTTCAAACTCAATCAAATTGCATCTGTCTACCATCATTGATAACAGACGACTAGATTTTCTAGATAGTGATACAAACTACAAACAGAAGAAATAAGAGATGAATGCAAAACGTTGTTTAAGGGGTACATGTGAGTCATTTTCTCAATAGCCTGCAAACTAGGCAAGCAGACCTAACTATTCAAGTATAAAAGGAAAACATTTGATTAAGGACAAACTTTGCTTGGGCAAAAACTCCAGGAAGTTGGAAAAGTTTGAATGTTCAACTCACAATCACCAGCAAATTGCAAGGAAGCAAAACAAACAATCCATAAAGAGAATAAGACAGGGAGACATAAAATTACAAGAGTCTAGTGGCTAACCTGGAGAGCTAGAAGAGATCTCTCATCATGGATGTGCCATGAGACATCCCCACCTTTGGCCTTGAATGCCTTCATATGCTCTTCAATATGAGCCAGATCCTTATCCCTACAGCCTGCATTCACAACCAGGTATATGTGATCATCCTTCACTTTGGTGATCACAGAATCATCAATTGCCCCTCCCTTCTCATTTGTAAAGACAGTTAGAGTTCCTGTTCCAGGGGCAAGCCCAGCAACATCAGCAATGACAAGCCTTTCAAGGAATGGAACACAGTCCTTTCCTTTGAGGCTCAACCCACACATATGGGATACATCAAAGAGTCCACCATTCTGACTGCAGTTTATAGTAGAGTCCATGATTGAATCCTTGTATTGAATAGGCATGCTCCACCCAGCGAATGGGACCATCTTCCCACAGTTAGCAACGTGGAAATCATAAAGAACAGTCCTTTTCAGATCAGCCTCTGAAGCAACGTACCGGCATGCAACAGCCTTCTTGTCAGCCCGCGCAAGACGACGTGTAATCAATTGCCCAAGTTGCCAGAGACTTCCCCTCATCTTCTCAAGTTGAAATATCTGATAAAGAGTAATCTCACTTCAAAAATTGGGTAGTTGAAGATAGAAAATGTATGCTCAGTCATGTGTGATTAAACAGAAATTCAAGAAAAGTTACATAATAAAAACCAGTGACGCCAGTAAATACTAAAGGAAATCCTTTTTGGAGCATTCCATTTTTAAGGGGAATATGATTTTACAGCAATGTGCAATACAAGGCGTTCAACTAGACGCATTAATTGTAAAACGTCGAAGGTGAACAAAATGATTAATTCAGGACAAACAGAATACAAACATTCTATATTCATGTCAAGCCTAAAGTTTCTCCACTTCTATTTCCAGGGGAAGAGTAGTGATGCGTAATTCAATAGAAAAGCTTGCTGCCTTCAAAATCACATACGTAATCCTATGTATTACTTCAATTTCAATGTGAAACCCAACACCATATTACGAAGAAATCATCAAATGCATTGGCTTAAAATTCCCAGACGATAACCCAATACAATCTAAAATCAGAAAGGTATCCGATAGAGACATTCAACAAATAATCAGAGCATCTCCAATGAAAACCACGTTACTATAGCAAAGTTTTTGAGATGCAAATGATCTAAAAAGAAAAGGGTAATTAATAAAAAATAAAATAATGTCATGTTATCAAAATCTCAATCACATCCCCACGCAACATCACAAAGAAAAACAATGATAACAAGTTGTCAAGGGCATAAAACTATTACTGCAATAAGAGAAGAGTGAAAAGGCTTACAAAAGAACCCTACTTTGCGTAATTCTTCTTCAAACAGCGAGCAATTCAGAGAGCACAAAAGAGCGCCTCTCTACTAACTCTGGTAATAGATACGAAAAAGGAAAGCCTTTTATTTACGTGCGAAAGAAATTATATGGCATTGAAATGAAAGGAGATGGTTGGTAGCACAGTAGTGGGTGGAGGAGGGTTTGTCAGCCAAACCAAGAGACGCAAATAGCCAAACAAAACCACATCATCAGCGAGTGGTGCTCAAAAGACTGGACTTTAGTTAAAGCTATATTTTCACCACCCCAATCCCGATCCCTGTCTCCTTCTCTTCTCTTCATGTCCTTCCTTACTTGTACTGTTTCTCCCTTCTCCTCACTTTATCTAACGGCTCTCATAACTCATGGCCAGGAATCTAATGTATGTTATTGGTTTTGTCCGAGGTTAAAGTGTGGGACCCCAAAGTTCCGGTCCTTGAAGGGAGCCAGTTGGTCAAATGTAACCGGTCCATGATTGAACCGAGTTTAGAACCAATACACGGGATTACTTAGAGTAACTAATAGGGGGACCCATGTAGTTAGACCACTAAAAGAAAGAAATGGAGAGTTGGTGAGATCTGGCATTGGCTTCAATGAACTGAGGTAAATGAGACTAAGCCAGGTCGATCGTTGGCTGCTAGAAATATTTTTAACCCAAGCAAGCTATTCCGGGTAGGTGGCTCTGGAAACAGCCAAAAATTTTGTGGCAATAGGAGTGGTTACCTTAATCGTAAAATTATGTAATTAATTTGATTATTTGATTAACGGTTTGCCTTTTCTGTTTTATTGAAAATGTTACTTTAGTATTTTTGTTTATTTGTCCTAAGGTCAAGTAAAAGATAGTCTATTCCCTTTACTAATCAATCTTCAAGTATTGTCCAAGATTACTCATTCATCGACTCCGTTTTTGTTTTCTCCATTAGCTAACTGAGTATCAATGAACCACCATAAACATCCGTCCCATGAAATGAAGGGAGTTATGGGGTTAACTCAGTTTTATATATGGGACTTAGGCAGTGTACAGCAATAAAGAGATAGTATGCCATATTCCAAGCTATGCCAGCGTGCTAAAATCAGATAGAGAACTAGAAACCAAGAAGGCTAGTGACAGTTAAGGGCTTTTGCACATGTATAACAAAAAGGTGTGCGGCTTGCACGCTGACGTTGCATGCAGAGTATTTCTAATGACCCAATTCCAAGATCTGGCCCTCCTCTTGGGAGTGCGTAGCATCTCTTCAGAGATGGTCGGTGACCTTGTTTACCTCACAAGTTTATAACGTCATTTATGATCATGACATAAAATTGTGACTTTAAGAAGTAAGAGGTTTCAGGTTTAACTCATAGGAGACGAATCTTAGTGATAAAACCTTAAAGGGCCTATGGTCCTAAAGAGAAGAATACTTGAGGGAATGCCGTTCACTCCCGAAAGAAAGACCGAATCTTAAGATTGAGCCATTATAGTATTGAAATCAAAGCAATCATAAATTTGAACTAGGATATATAACTTATATTAGATTATCTAGTGACTCATGAGTAATTTAATTTGCCAGATGAAAAACAACAAAGAAAAAGGCTGATATAATTATAGGAGATGATCAAGTTTTGAAATTGTCTTCGAGTTGAAGCTTCGCCTTAATTATTTGAAGTACAAGTGTAACATCGTGAATGATATATTAAGTACAAAAATATTTTAATTGTTTTTAAATAGTTGTATTTATTTATAGATATTCATTACTGGCCTTTGAATGATTAGTCTTAAAAATAATAAGTGGTCGGGTTTATAAATCTGGATCCACCGAGCGACGCAGTCGAGTCGAAGCATACAATGTTGAACACTTCCTCAATCCCCCAAGATTAGTCAACATTCCCTTACGTGGTAGTCCGTAAATGAATGGTCAAAATTAACAATATAGAGGAAATTAAAGCCGTCCAGTCCAGACCCTTTCCTTCTTCTCATATTTTACCCAATATGTGGCCAATTAAGTTCATTTCTTTTACTTTGAAGCTTAATTTTTCTACTTTATTTGGGGGTAAAAAAAAAAAGGCTTCGGTTATAAGATATTTATAAATATTACTTGAAAGGAAAATGTTAACAAAGAATTGGTTATATATCAAGAAAATTTTAATTAATATATATATTTTTTGAATTTAATAAAAATAAATATATTAAATGTAATTTTCAAAATGATAATAAAATAAATCATTAATTAACGGGAATAAGCATCCAGATCTTCAATTAAAAATAATTAATATGAAAATTTTTAAGGTTAGTTGTATATTAATTATATTAATAATATTATCTTAAATGTAATAATTGATAACTCTACTTATTATTTTTTATACATTGGATAAAAATATTATTATTATTATATATAATAATATTAAAAAATTATTTTAAAGTACTCACTAGAAAATCTGCTAATGAAATATTTTGCATATAATGCAAACTTTTACTAAATTAAAAAATAATGCATTCATTACATATTTTGTTTAAAACATTATCTTGCACATTTTGTAATAGCATTGATTAACATTTTTCAATGATAAAATAAAATAAAATAATAGTAATAAAAAGCAAACAGATATAAACAAACAAATATCACCTTCTCATTCCAAAAGTAGAGAGAATATGGGGAGAAAAATAAAAAAGATCTACATTGATCTCTGTGCATAAGCCATGAATGTATTTTCATGAATCGACCTATCATTGTATATACCATGTTACAAAATTTGTGCAGAAAATTTTATCAGTGGTTAATTTAAAATGAATCAAAGAATTAAAGAATCATTGTATTTGCATATGTTCTGATCATGGATCTCTAGATCAAAACAGCTTGCTTGCGAATTCATCAATCGGGCTTCCTTCCATACGAGAATAACTGGATTTTCTGGCTACATCTCTCAGTTGTGATAAGCTTCTTCCTAATTGCAACGCCACCTTCATTTCAAACAACTCTCCATTTTCTCTTTTCTCCACATCACTTTCACCGAGAGTTGATTCAATTGATTCCTGCACAAGTTTAAAGAAGCCGGCGTTGCCCCTGTACATCTCCAACACCATTCCAACTTGTCCACCATGCTCGAAAGTGTTAACAGCTGAAGCTAAAGCTCCTGCAACAGCTGCCACTATTGCTGCCCAAGGACCATTGGAAGAACCCATAAAGGCAGATCCTAGAGCTGCAATACCTGTTAGTAATGGCCCTGATGTAGCTAAAACTTTGTTTATCTTTAGTGCCTTGTTGCCCAGTCTCTCATATTCTTCACTGTCTTTTCTCTTGATCACTTCAATCACTTCTCTCATTTCCATTTCCAGCTCCTCGGTCCATCCATTGCTCTCTACCCTTCCCTTGAAGTGCTTTTCTTGGTGTATTTTGTTTGTTTTTTGAGACTGGTTTTTAGGCCACCAAACAGCAGGCTCTAAACATTCCGGGAACTTTTCAAGCATTGCACCTAACAAGGGAAGAGGGAAGGCTTTATCAAGGGCCAAGACTTTCTCTATAGCATCTTTGACATCCTGTTCGCTTGGAGGACCAACAACAAGTAAGGTTTGTATCTGTTTCTGAAGCTGCTTAAACAATCTTGTTGCATTACGTTGCTCTTCCACAAGTTGTGAGGGTTGGATCTTGTTCATCAAGACCAACATTCCAGTGGCTGCGGAGAACAAGAGAGTGGATGCCAACTTCAAACCCAAAAGTGAAACCCCAGCGCCGCCAGTTGCTGTAACACCAGCCATGGTTGCGGCAGTGAGAGTGATCATATTGATGGAGTTAAGGAGAAGTTTATTCCAGTTATCTCTTTGTTCACCTATATTGCTATGCATCTCCACTCTATCAGCGACAGCCTCTAAGATAGCATGAATTTGTACGGTAGCCATTGAAACAGACAAGTATTCTTGAAGCAATGGTGTCCGACTGACATTCTTTTCGATTGGGATTCTGTTGATGAACCCATCCCTAGTATTCAATTCCTCAGACAACCTTTTGGTTGGTAGTTTTGGAACTGAAGAACGGATTGACGGAAGCTTTGGGATCGATACAGCAGCACGGATTTGCATCGAAGAAACTAGAAAATTAGAAGCTTGTAAAGAAGCCATGTTACGGCGTTCTTCTTTTAAGATCTCCTCAGTGAATTTGTGTGAAGCGTCGGTAGGAGGAAATTAGAAAAGAGGTTGAGATCTGCGGTTTGAGCAAAGGAAAGAAAGTTTGAGATAATGTCGATGAAAGCCAAGGGGCGCTTTGGAGGCTAATTTATAGCAAAACTTATTTTGAGAAGGTCAGGTCATGTTTAGAAATATTGACTGACTGATTGAATTGACCAAGCCTTTTGCCATCGGCTGACTTATTCGCCTTCATAATTTTCAAGTTCAAGACTGTTTCACCCTTAGGCTCGGGTCTTAACTTGGGAAGTGGTAAACCAACTCATTGATTTGGCATTTAAGACAAGAACTCGATTCCATTAAGATTGAATTATCCAAAAAAAAGATTGGTGTCATAAAGAAAGATCAGCAAGTTTATGTTCTCATGGATTATGTATTGATTTGTTTTTTTTTATTTAAAATTTTGGATATCAACAATATTCATGGCACAAATATATAAATATATAAATATTTTACCTTATTTTAATCACAATAGAGTAGACTAAGTTACTTTAGAAGAGGCAATGCGTTATTAAAGATGATGAAAACAATAAAGATAAGGTCATATTTTATTTTCATGTATGAACCTGCAAAAATATGTAATACTATTCACTCTCGTCGACTGACCGGCTTATATTACTGCTAATAAATGTTAAATCTAAGTTTTAAAGCGGTTAGGAATAATTAAAAACAAAAAACAAAAGCAAACGGTGGGATTTGACTCTGGAAAGCACTATTTCTTGATAATTTTCGATATCCATCACGACGTAGGAGTGCCATTATTTTATCTTCATCGATATATATATATATATATATATATATATATTTTGGATATATGCGTCGTTGACGAAAACAAACATATAAAGTTAAGAATAAAATTTAATTTTATAAAATAAAACATTTTACTCTAAATGGCAAAATTATGAAAATATATTTTACTTTTTAAAAATAAATAATATCTCGTAACGATTTTAATTCAATAATCTCATCAATAACGACGTCGTCTTTGAAAATCTATGTCAACTTTTAATTAAAACACAATCCATATGACTTAGAGTTGAGGATAAAATTATTTTGCATTTAATAGTAAAAATTTGAACGGTAACTACATAAAGCAAAGGTCTCTTATCCCACATCGAAATGAATGAGCGGATACAATAAAAAAAATAAATATTACAAAATTTTACTTTAATGTTGGAATTAAAACAAACGTAATTGCAAATTAAAAAAAAGAGAGTTAAAAAACTTTCTAAACTCGTTGACTCTTTTCTCTCAGTCCAAAATACCTAAAGGGCACGAACTTAAATCAAAACAGCCCAAATGCTGATATACGAAAGCATAGCCGCCCAAATGAGCTGAAGGACAAAAAGGGAAAAAGGATATACGCTAAGCGAAATGCCGATGCGTTGATTAACCAATCTAATCCCAGATTTTACCCTTCAAAATGATTGGACAGTTCGCCCATCTACCTAACACCAGCAATGCCATGAACACGTTGTCTCATACGCAATCTTTACTTTAGTTTTTTCTGACCTTTTCTTTTTTTTGTTGGAAAATATCTGTACTTCTGAACTCAAACGGAGAGCGAAGGTAGAGGCAGCCAGAGAGAGTTTTCAGAAGCAAAGAAAAATGGGTTCGGTAGCAAAGAAGGGATTGCAGAAATACTTGTTACAGCTTCAACATCACCCTTTGAGAACTAAGGTTTCCTTTCATTTTTATGTTCTTTTGTTGCTTTGCTTGCGAAAGAGATTGTGAGAAATATTGATATAAAATAAATATATCAAACTGAACAAAATTTGAGAAGAAATAAAATGATGCAGGCAATTACGGCTGGGGTTTTGTCAGGGATTAGTGACACTGTTTCTCAGAAGCTTTCCGGAATACCCAAACTTCAGCTGAGACGTATTCTTCTCAAAATGGTAAAAGATCCTCTTTTTTGTTTCGTTTATTATTCCCTTAATTGGATTCAGCTTGGTTAATTGCTTGCTTTTAGTCTTTCTAATTCACAATTAAATTGATAGGTAGAAACCAAATTCACCTTAATGCAGCTCTGTTTTATAAAATTGGGTTAAATGAAAATGTTTTATATTGATGGGTGAATTGTGAAATGGAACCACATTTATGGTAAGAGATATTTTAGGAGACTGCAGTAAAAATAGAATATAGTTGTTTATAAGGAACAAGGGGAGTTGCTAATAAGAGAGAAGGGGGAATTCTGTAATTGTATGAGTGCTTCAGAAGCACTGGTTTCTGAGCCTTTTTTTATTTCATCTGTTATAGTAAGTAATATGTTTCTGCTGCACTTGTCTAACATTCATGGCTGAATTCAGCTCTTTGGGTTTGCTTATCTTGGGCCATTTGGACATTACATGTATATTTTACTGGATAAAATTTTCAAGGGGAAGAGAGATTCCAAAACTGTTGCCAAGAAGGTATGTTTTCTCCAATTAGCCAATAAAATTCACTTTTCAGTTCTATTAATTTGAATTTGAATTCCGAAGTGATACTGAATTCAATCAATCAACTTGATTCTTCTTGCTAAGATGTATAAGGAGGGGGTCTAATGTTGAATTTAATCGTATCAGGTGGTGCTGGAACAGTTGACTACATCTCCTTGCAACAACTTGCTTTTCATGATTTACTACGGGGTGGTCGTTGAGGGTAAGTGGATGCTAGATTATTTACATCTGCTTGGTGGGCAAAGAGAGTGAATCTAAATTATTTCCCTAGAAACTAACTTGATTTGATGACCATTTAAGATTTATGGCAAAACCTTGCTCAAAAAGGAAGCCATATAATAAAATGCAAGAAAACATTCGAAAGTATTAGTATTTAAAGAAAGGCATTGAACATGATTTAGTTTCCTTGTCTCCTATCTGGATATGAGGAATAGCTGTTTTTTTTTTTTTTTTTTTTTTTGTAGTTTCAATGAAAATGTGAAATGCAGGCAGACCCTGGATGCATGTGAAAACTAGAATCAAGAAAGAATACCCCAAAGTACAGTTGACTGCATGGACGGTATTGCTTTTTTTCTCATTCTAAGTACTTGTAGTTTATTGATGTGAAAAGATGACGCCTTACATAACTTAGAACCTTAATGAAATTGCAGTTTTGGCCAGTTGTGGGATGGGTAAACCACCAATATGTGCCGTTGCAGTTCCGTGTCATTTTTAGTAGTCTGGTTGCATTTTGCTGGTAAAAGCCTTGTTCTCTTCTCTTTACTTCCCTACCGAAAATATATGCTCACAAGGGTATTTTTTTTATATATATATTTTTTTAAAATTTCTTTTTCAGGGGAATATTTCTGAATCTACGGGCAAGATCAATGGCATTGCCCAAGAGTAAATGAATGATTGGAAACCTTCTATTGATTTGGATTGATTAATAATCCCTGCTTTGCAATCCATAAGTCCATAGTATAAGCACATTTTATCTCATGCAGCTTGAGACTTATTGTGTTAAAATATCATTTCCTTGTATCTTGGTGGAAAGTTTCATTACTAGCTTGATCTTGAGTTCAGTGCTGTTTCAAGCAATAACATTTCAGAATCTGGGTTTTCTCCTCACTCTTATGTACTAGATAATAATCATGTTTGCAGAATCGTTAATCGAAATGGGATGATAATGATGAAGATGATCTTGATGTTCCTTTTGCTAGGAAAGGAGTTAGTACCCATTAAATTCAAGAGATATGAAATCAGCAATGTCCCTTGAGGCAGCCTTGTGCCCATTGTTGGGACTTGGGACATTCATACACTAGAACAAGATACGCAGCCATAAAGCGAAGACGTGAATGGTCACTCTTTTGATTTTACGATGGAATTAGACCATCGAGGACCGGCGATCTTTGAATAGAATTTAGATGGAGGCCGCTGATTTAGCCTTTGATCTAAAATCTGCCTGCCTGCCTTCTGGGTCAAGGATACAAAGTAGTGGCTCATTTTGACCAAACAAATTAAACTTAGACTAGCTCTATTATGCATGTGGTCATGTCAATGGCAAACCGCAGACCGCGTTGCAGCCTGCTCTAGCCATAAAAAATAAAATATATAATATTCTTTGTTTTGGGAGATGGAAAGGTGTAATTGGGCATCTTTCAACTAATTGTTTGTCCGCCAAGAGCGAAAAGTCTAGTTCAACAAAACGTTCAAAGTTTGGACGATTAGACCTAATCTACCCTTTGTGTTCTCCCAATGAAATGCAACCCTAGAATCCAAGGTATTGTATAGTATGTTGATAAGTAACCTACAAAAGTTTAGTTAAAGAATTTAATTAGAACGCCCATTATTTTGGTCCAAGAATTTAATTAAAAAACCAACAAGGAAGTAGGAACATGATAAATCTTACATGGATAGGGCAATGCTAAAACGGGGTGCAGGGTGCTACCTGCAGACCTTGACAGGAAATCCTGGAAACACTGTAATATAATATAATATACCATTAATTAAATTAAATTACATTAGCACAAGTTTAGGAGAGAACAAATGTTGAGCTAAATAGTGAAGCAATACGTAGAGGAATTAAGAACAAAGGTATGCCGACAATGCGAATGCGATTAATAAAAGTCGGCATTCATCTTGGACTCTCCAGGGGTCATAGATAGAGACCTCAAACAAATAAACAAAATAAATTAATTGGTGTTTAGTGATATTAAATATGAAAAATATTAATTAGTGTTAGTAATATTGACTAAGATTGTATTTATAAATTAATATGTTATTTTTTTAAAATTTGTCTTAAATTACATTTTTTTGAAAAAATTAATTAACAACTATTGTTGCTTGATTAGTAATCATCAAATGCTCCCTTTTTTTTTTTTTTCTTTTCTTTTGTTTTTGTTGGGTTTAATTAAATTTTATGGGTGAAGTGAAGGGTTAGATTGAGCATTAATATGCAAACAAATTTTTTTATTGGCTTCATTCAACCATCCCTGCACCCAAAATTTATGGCCATGTGGCCATGTCCATCATTCATAATTCCCAGCCTCTTTCTTCTTTTAAGTTTTTAAACATCAGCACCTTCTTTTCTCTCCATTTTTTATTTAATTAATTAATTAATTAATTAATAATATTACTGTAAAAACAGTCCTTTTTTCTTAAAAGAAAAAAAGAAATACTATTGATATCTATTCCACAATGGAGCTTCTGAACTTGGACATTGGAAGTACATTTTTCTTCGAATTTTCCTATGTTGATTTCCACTTTATAAAACTTTGCTAATTTACATGAGATATATAATAATAATAATAATAATAATAGAAGAAAATGATAATTTTGTGTGACTCATAATTAATGCTTGAGGTTGAGAAATGAGGAGACGTCGGATTGCTTAGACTTCAAGAATTGTTTTTAACCTTTTTCAGTTACTTTTATGTAGTAAAAGGTCTCCAATTTCGAAAAAGAAAAAACCAAAAGGAAGATAGAAATCAAATAAAATAAAAAATAAGGGACCTTTCAGAAAATTAACTAAACTACTTAAAGGTCAAACTCGATTCACGACGATACGAACAAGAATTGCAGTCCTTTTCCCTTCTTCTTCTTCTTCTTTTTCTTTAGCTCTCAATCTCACACTGATTCCGTATAGTGCAGATTCACAAAATTAACTTCCATCTTCCTATAGGAAGAAAGAAATCATTTGAATTTTCTTCTTCGTTTTGACCCTTTTTCTGGGCTCTTCAAAAAAAAGAAAAAGAAAAAGCTTTTAAAGATGATTCAGTTATTGTTCCTGGTGATATTCTCGGAGATTGCGGTGATTATGGTTTTGTCATTCAAGACACCGCTTAGGAAGCTGGTGATAATGGGTTTGGATCGGGTCAAGCGGGGACGAGGCCCGGTGGTGGTAAAGACAGTGGGGGGAACAGTAGCCGTGGTGATGATGTCGAGCGTTTACAGCATGATGAAGATCCAGAAGCGTTGGATCGATGATGGAGCGGCTAATCCAACGGACCAGGTACTCATGGCCAAACACCTTCTCGAAGCTACTCTCATGGGTAATTGCCTGATTTTTCACTTTTGTGCGGGATCTTAATTTGTTCTATCTTACTAGATAAGATTCTAAATCCATGTCGAAATTATTATTACGTTTTTCTTTTTGTCTGATATTAGTTTTTAAAATGCTTGTTGTTTTTCCCAATTATATGTCTAATTGTCATCTTTAAGCAAAGGAAAAAAGGTAAAAAAAGAAAAAAAAGGTTGATTTGATTCGGTTGCCTCTTTATTTTGTTTCCCCTTTTGGCCCAGTTGGCTGAAGATTGTAATTGCAATTAGTAAGGTGAAGGCTTGATTTAGCTCAGGTTCTAATACTGTGAGGACCCTTTTGATTTTACTCAATTCCTAGAATGCATAAATAGTTGATCTTCAAAAATGGTGCAGCTGGAAAATTTGGCTCTGTTCGTTGCCTTTATATTAAACATATAGGACTTCTTTATGACATCGTACTTTTCCGCAGGCTGGGCAAAAATTTCATTTGGTCTTTTGATTTTTATGGTTCTTAACTTCTTGATTAATTTCCTTAAGTTTTAATGGGTGATTTTTAGTGCTGGCTGCTTAACTCCGCTTGAATTTCATGGGGCCGTCTTAGACTTGTATTTTCAATTTTGTTTAACTGATTGCAGGGGGATCACTATTCCTAGCACTAATGATAGATAGATTACACCATTATATCAGAGAACTCCGGATAAGAAGGAAGAACATGGAGGCTGTCAAGAAACAAGGTCTCGGTTTTGAGGATGGGAAACCTGGTGGCCCTGACAAAGTTAAGGCCTTGGAGGAAGAAATAACCACTCTACGGGCTAAAGTTAAGCAGCTGGAGTCTGATGTTGAGGCAAAGACAGAAGAGGTTAATGCTGCAGAAGCTAATACAGTTGCTTTAAGGAAACAATCTGAAGGTTTTCTTCTTGAGTATGATCGGTTGCTTGCGGAGAATCAAGACCTTCGGAGTCAGTTGCAATCTTTGGACCAGAGCTTGTCACGTTCAGATAGTAAGAAGAATACCTAAGGAAATGAGCGCCTATGGCAAAATGTTTTTCAGTATCATGTTTCAGTATAGTAATTCTGGAGTTATGCAACGGATTTGCCAGTTGCAGTTTAATTGTAATTCATGTATCAGTTTAAGTGTGGAAAGAAAAGATCCAAAGAAAAACAAAAAGGTCAGAGAAATTAGCTTCTCTTTGTATCTTGCACTTGATGTGTTTAAGTTGAATTAAAATGCTGAATGGATGAGTTTTTCTTGACATACTGAAAAACATTGCAAGAGTTTGAAAGTTAGCAAATTTTTGCTGCTCATGTTTTTCACCCCTGAAAAAGGTTTTTCTTCTCTGGTTCAAGTACTCTGATTTTGGATTGCTGGAAAAACTCACCATCGGATCAGTTTCACCCAACAATCGCTCAGCGTTGGCAGCTGTGCTGTGAGCAGCATTAATTAAGCCCAGAAAAGCCACAACCGACAGAACTGGTAATGCAAGCATTAATGGGGACGAGTAAGTCCACCATGCGCTATTGAATTTCCCCGTAGATTTCTTTAAAAGAGATAGCCTCGAAGCCTGTAAAAAAGCAATCACAGTAATAATTGTTTTAAATTCATTCCTACTATATTTTAAAGATGTGGTTGATTGGTCTGAGCGCTATATTTGTTAAATGTTTCAGAATGTCAAAATTAATCGACTGCAGCTAAGCATTAAGATCAATATCAGATCGTTGAATTTGCAAACATAAGGAAGCTTCAAGATTCATCTTAACATTGCTTGCTGTAAATAATGAAGCATGAAAGTAGATAACTACATGTAATAAAAACGCGTTAAAGAAACTTTTATCATTAGAATAATTCAAATTTATACATAAAATATAAGACATATATGTACACGCTGTCAACGAACTTGTTTTATACCTACTCTCAACACTATTACTGCTAGTGTCACTATTATTTTGCTCACTAATCGTTGTGAAATAGTAATAATCAACGACTAGCTCGTAATCCTGGCTCATCCTGCTAATATCTTCACAACTAGTTGTAGGTTCATCCACATGTAGAAGGCTATGGCCCTGTCTGATAGGCAACTTTTCCACTTCCAAATTCCTATTGCTTCTAACGGTTAGCCAATTTTCATCCCCATCCCAGTTGGGCATTTCTAAGGACAAAATAAGATTGCCTTCATCCAATAGCTGGATCCTTTCCTTTAAAGACTTGCTGGTGGAGCAACTTTTCGTGGAAGGAATCTGAATTGTCTCGAACTCTTCCGTGAAGTCCCATAATTGTGGATACAATACGCTGGTGGGTGTGTCCAATTGAGAACCGTCTGTCTCTTTCAATGGAAATTTTGATTCCTCTATAAAATCATGTGCAAGAAGTTCGGTTGCTGACCATCTCTCAGTAGGGTCTCTCTTCAAACACTTGCTTAAGAAATCCTTTGCCTGATTTGAAATATTGCTCGGTATTTCCGGCACATCACATGAGAATCCAATTCTGTACAGCGCAGATACAGGATCGCCAACATCAGGCCACGGGGCTTGTCCAGAAACCATCTCGATGACCGTACATCCAAGTGCCCACACGTCAGCCGGGAATCCTTGTTGTTCACCACGCGCCACCTCTGGTGCCATGTAAACAGGCGTACCAGCAACCGACCAAGCGGCACTTGACACCACATCAGCTCGCCTTGAGCAACCCAAGTCAGCTATTTTCACCCCATCATCGGTGACCAAAATATTCTGACCCTTGATGTCACAATGCACTATTCCACTAGAGTGAAGAAATTGAAGGCCCAATAAAATTTCACGAGTGTATGATCGAACCATGGCCTCATCCAGCCAACCACCGTGCTTGTGAATCGCATCCATGATTGTGCCGCCAGGTGCATATTCCAAGAAAAGATTGTAGAGAAGCTTACCATTTTCGAATGAAATGTCACACCCTTTATAAGCTACAACTTGAGGGCAGCTTAATGTAGACAGAATCTTCTGTTCCCTTCTAAGAGATTCTGATTGCGAAAGCTCAGAGGACTTAACAGCAAAGACATGAACCGACTGGTCAGCAGTGGCGATGGAGACAGAGGCAGTGGAGCCGCGGCCAATGGTTCTGCCACGGGTCCAACCCATTTGTAAGATGAAAGCTTGGAAATTGAAAGAGAATATGAAATATATAAAGTGAAGTTTGAAGTTCGGAGTTGGGAGTTAGGGATGGTTTAGTGAGTTGGGGGCTAAGCATTTATATGCAAAATCTTATGGGGTTTAGTTAGGTAAAGGTTTGGCTTTAATGCAAGAAAACGAATGCCTTTTAACGGCATTCTTTTTGGTTTGTTCATTTGTGGCCAATGGGCGGCCGCCGTTTCTTTCCATCTTGAAAAGAGAGTGATCCACGTGGCAAAAAGAGTTTGGATTAAAAGCTTTGGCCGACTGGGCGGCGGATTGCTTTCCTGCTTAGCTTAGCTTAGCAATGAATCATTGTCGTTACTTGCTCACGTAGACTGCCGTGGTGGATGCGCTGGCGCATTGAGGACCCTGTATGAAATGCTCTTTGGTGCAAATACGATGGCCAGGTCAGGGTGCTGGCCCTGCTACTGTGGCATACCCCTTTCCAAGCTTTATTAATTTAACAATAATTAATTGCTTGTATTTTAATCGAATCTAACATTATATTGCTTTTGACTTTACAAGACTGCTATTTAATTAGAGGCTTAATTAAAAACGTTAATATGTAGATTAATTAAAGAAAGTAAACTCTCCTTTTTAATGATCCGTGAAATAGTTAAGATATATTTGACGGAATAGTAAATTTAGGATTTAATTTTTTAAGTAAGTCGTGAAGAATTCATGGTTATATTGGCCATTAGCCAGTTTCTCCTCATTTGCATGTGAAGTGTGAACCAAAGTAAACGTGTTTTTTTTAATGTTTGAACAAGTTCATGTTCATGCAATAGCTAGTTCACAAAAGCAGGCTTAAGTGCAAACCAAACACCCAACAATCAAATGACTTGCATTGCATCCATCCTAGCTAAATTATTAGATGTGGTTTGTTAGTTACTTTTCTTGGATTGTGGGTGAAGTTTACAAGAACCGTAAGGCAAAAAGAGCAGGCTTTATTGTGAAAAAGCAAAAGGATTGGTGCGGTTGGAATTTAGTTGAGAGATGGAAAGGCAGCAACCTAATAAACCCAACCGACCTGCCCAACTCCTATTCTCAAACCAACCCTTCTTTGTCTCTTCACAATCACAATCAAAATCCATCTTATTGGTTTGGTTGGTTAGTTGGTTACCGTCTTTATTGTATTATAAAGTAATTGCTTTGGACTCGTGTCATGGTTAGACTATTTTAACGCATTGCGTAAGTGCCTTTCTGGCATCTCAAACGGCGTACTTTTTAAGTGAAAACCCAATTAGACTGTTGCTTTCTTCATGTGGCAGCCACCGATTGAATTCCTGATTGGGCATCGTTGTTACTTTTCTTTCTTTTCTGTTTTGTCAATATTCGATGCCTTTTTGGCATGCTTAATTGAATGTGCCAATGATATGAGTTTCAGTTCCACATACTTGCTCGTTAAGTGTTAAGAGAGATTTGCCATAGTTTGAATCCAAAATAAGCACATATAAAGTGCGCTATGAGTTAATTATAGGATGATATTCTTCATGCATAAGCATTGGATCATTGGGGTAGCCATAGAAAAAAGAAAGTGGGAATTCTTTTATGACTTTTGGCTTAAGATGTCATAAAACAAACACGTAGATGTCTTATCCAAATTGGTTTTCTCGTAGTGGTTTTTAGCTGCATGAATTTATTTCTTTCACATACCAAAGGATGAAAGCTTTTAGCTTGCTGATTTAATCTTGGATCAGACCTGACACGGCAGAAAGTTATTTCCCAATCATCTGTCAGCCCCTACCTTTACATTAGGTTTGATGCAACAATAAGAGTAAAAAGCGAGTAGTTCCACGTCGGTACAGGAGTTATTACTGGATTAACTCCAGCCTCGGCACTTTAAATCTAAAAGCCAAGGACTATAAACTCCTGGCTGACTGGCAAGCCAAATAACCGCTTATTTTCCTAAGTGATATAAAAGCTCATAATAAAGAAGAAATAGATATGGAACTGATTAATAAGTATCATTGACCATTGATAAAAAAAATTAAAAAAAAAAAAAAAAGCGCGGCGAATCCTTCTTTCTACCATGTTAAACCTCTGGCTGATAAAACAGAGCAAGAACGGAAAATATTTACAAGTAACACATCACGATTTTACGTTTTAGACTGAGACCAGTGACTTCATATTTCCAGCATCTTTATAAAGTTACAATAACATAGTTATGGATGGACGTTAAAAACACAGCTCCCCACGGTAGATCTTTTTCTATGCCGCCTCCGCAAAGCCAACTCTCAGTTTACCAAAATCAAAGACGGTGTGGTAGCGGCCCATGAAAACATCTCCCAAAATCCTGCAAGCATCAAACAAACTGTGAGGAAAGAAACCCCCAAAAATACGTATGACTTGAGAATTGAGATGGTTTTACGGAATTGGATACGATAATAATACCAGAGAGGCCCTCGAGGAGGAGGAATATCCAAAGCAGTAAAGCCACTGATGCACTGAGCTTGAGGACCTTCACCCACCTTGAGAATATACTGATTACACCAGCCGGGATATAATCAACATCAGCAAAATGCGTTATCAGTACACGCTTAAGAAAGCTGACAAAGGAAAGTTTCATGAACATATGATAAACATATAAGCAGATGCAAGGGCCATTCCAGTTCCAGACACTGAAAACTAAAGAATGATAATCCAATTTGAGCTTGAGATATTCACTACTTGGGCAATCCAATCTGAACCTGGGGATACAAATGTTAATGGAATACTAGCAGAAAAAAAGGATGGGTTTACCTCTTCTGGGGCAAGGTCAAAGATTTGGTCACCAATAGTGAAGGAAACAATAGGCATGGAAGAAAGATTTCCACAGTCAACAGCAGATTCTCCCATTGGACTTGGCATCCGATCGCAAAGCTGCACAAGTATCAAAAGGAAGAATCAGCACCAGAAGGAACACACTCATAACTTATTCAACAATCATCAAGTCTATGGCGTTACCTGATTGACATAGTTCAATATGCGGTCTTGAGTCTGATTCTGCCTTAATTGGTTCTGCATCCAAACAACCGCCATCTCACAAGCAGGGCACATAGCGTCACCATGAATTCCAGATGATTTGCCGTCGCTTTCGTCCACGACACTCTCAATGCCCATGCTATACAAACACATTTGAGCACCATTATTTTAGCACTTAATACAAAGTCATTCTACGTTCAGATAAAGTGGGAAATACCAAGACCGTATTAAGTGCAAACACACACACACACACACACACACACACCCAAAAAAGACCTCAGAGCCTGACCTAACACCATGAGCGCCATCAAAAGTGCACAATCCAATTTGGGAGCAGATTTTCTTTGGTTGTGCCTGTTGTAAACAATAGGGAAATCAGTCATTAGGCGGACTAAAGTAAGTATAAGACCTGAAAATCAATCACAGCTGAAGATTACAACAAACGAATACAAATTAACTGCAAACTTATATGAAAATTTATATTCAGAGTAAAACTAGCATTCACCTTAGCTAAAAGTAAATCGATGATGGTTTGCCCATATTGTTGAACCACTGCCTTGCACTCCTGGCTAACCACTCCAGAGGCTCCAATTGCATGGTTTATCATGGTTATCACAGTCTATACCAAGACAAAGAAACAATCCCAAATCACATCAATAACAAGGTTAACAAGTAAGACAAAACAGCATGGACTTAAATCATCATCAAGAAGGCTTTCCCCAAGAGATTATTCTCAACTCTTTAAGAGCAATACTACAGCATGTCTGAACGTATATCTTTAGACACCATTATTACACAGCTAGAACAATTTTCAAATTTTGCCAACACTTAAAGCCCAGTCCAAAATGATTGGAAATCAACTAGCTAAATCTGTTAAACAAGAGACTGATCAAAAGATCCAACAATGAAGCGTTATGACTTACCGTCGGACCTGCCAGCAACGAAGTTCCAGAATCTGCAATTGCTGCACAACCGCCAGCACAATATCCTGAATAGCATAGGCCCAGTTCAGAACCACAGAGTTCTTGCCAAGAAACGTTGTTGCTTGAATGAAAATAACAAAAGAGCTTTAATTATTATTTAGTCCCACTTTTAAAGTACTTTAGGCATTGGGAGGAACATACCAGTTGGTTTGTC
The DNA here is from genome assembly GCA_038381835.1 of Adansonia madagascariensis. Classification (NCBI taxonomy): domain Eukaryota; kingdom Viridiplantae; phylum Streptophyta; class Magnoliopsida; order Malvales; family Malvaceae; genus Adansonia; species Adansonia madagascariensis. The sequence goes on from JBBYHL010044164.1 coordinate 39,115, forward strand.
ACCAACAAGAACATCACCCATGTCAAACTATCAAAAAGAAAAGATAATTAAGAAAAAAATGAGAAAGAATAAACCATATATAAAGCATTTATCTGGCACATAATAATTTATGTTTGAAAGGTCAACCTGCCAATAGCCTTTTTGTGTTACAGGGACATATGTGTGCTTGCCCTTGTAATGGTTTGGATCAACCCCACCAAACACAATTTCACCGCCCACTTCTTCCTCTACATTGCGGTTAAGCCAAAATGAAAATACTGGTTCCTTGATGAGACCTTGTTTGATCATGTTGTACCTATAAAACAAACATGTGGTCCATGAGAAGCTCATAATATCAAGAAAAATCATAAACAGACAATAAAAATTAAAACGCAAACATACCACACTGGGACAGAATTCCCAACCGAAATCTCCTGAAACCCAAGTCCTAATATCCCATCAAATTTGGCCGCCAAAAATGTAACACCTGGCTCCCTAGTAGCCTCGATAAATTCCTGGCAATGAGAATAATTACCAGGTTACCTAATTGAAAGTTTCAAACTACTACATCATATGCAAATGAAAGAGAAGAAGATTAGCTCCAGTTACCTGATCTTTCACAACCAAGTCACCCACTTGAACATGGTCATAACTAAAGAAACCAGAAATTGCTCCAGTGCCATAGTGAATAGAAGCAGATTTTCCTACATCAAATTTGATAATATTTCCATATTATTTTAGCATCATGGGATAAATAGACACAGTAATGCAATTTACCAAGTGAGCTTATAAGAAAATGGTTATATAAAGAACTTCATGCAATTTCATTAATAATAGGCCAGCAAAGCATGCAGAATTTATACGATGTAGAAAACCATCTTCCTACTTATGTCCATCCTACCCCAACAATGATCAACCACAGAAAAAATCATACATTGCACAGCAATTATGATTGACCTATCCGCACATGCTTGAAGAATCTCAGAGACTACCATCATTATTTTTAAAAAAATCAAAATTTCACATATTAGCATTCAGAGGAATAAAATCAGGAACTTAAAATTGTTCTTATGTCCTTAAACTGAAGAAGGAACAAGTCTCTGAAGCAATTATGAGTGCACTAAAAGAGTAGAAGACATACCATTCTTCTTATATGTACTTGACTCACTTGCCTTGTATTTGGAATGAAAGTAACATGCAACCTACACCATAATGTAAGAACATAAATCCTGTAAGCCGACCAACATTTGCTATCTCGACTATCAAGGCAAACAGTTACATATCCTACACTATCATAGTAAACATAAATTTAGGGGCTCACCGAGAAATAGCACTTAGATGATGGTACCCACAGATTTGAGCTGCCCGTGTCAAATATGACAGTGAACTTTTGTGGTGGAGTTCCTACACCAATCTCACCATAGTACTGAGCATCCATGTAGTTCTTCAATGCAACAATATCTGTCTCCTCAGAGT